>CAUYQG010063674.1:0-12820 GCA_963574415.1 Tarsius wallacei
CGCTACCACGCCCGGCTAATTTTGTAATTTATTGTAGAGATGAGGTCTCGCTTGCCCAGGCGGGTCTCGAACCCGCGGGCTCAGGCAATCCACTCACCTCAGCCTCCCAAGGCGCGGGATTACAGGCTGAGCCACCGAGCCTAGCTTAGAATTTTTCATTTCTTGGTAAATGCCGTCACTATCCACCCATTTGTACAAAGACACTCAAAACGAAGAACTCATCCTTGATACCTCCATTTCCTTTATTATCTATAATCCAATTTGCTATCAAATCCTGCTAATTTCATCTATTTTCATGAAAATTTTTTTTTATTTTGAAGATGTGGGGCACAATTCAGGGTTATACAAATGTTCATTATGCAGGTACCCTTGTGGATGAGGTGTGCCTCCCTTCCCCTGGCAGTTTTCCACTACTGCCAATCCCTTTCTTATAGTTTTATGATGTTTGTTCAAGATCCGCTTATGAGTGAGAACATGTGGTACTCAGTTCTTTGTTTCTGTGATAGTTTGATAAACTCTAAGTCCACCCAAGTTGCTGCAAAGTTCACAGTTTTGCCCTTCTTTATGGCCGCATAATATTCCATCATGTGTATGTACCACCTTTTTAAATCCAGTCCTCTTTCGATGGGCAGCTCGGTTGGTTCCATGTTTTTGATATTGTAAATAATGCTGCAATAAACATGCATGTGCAGGTGTCCTTTTCATATTCTCTACTGCCTAAGTCTTAAGTCTAAGTTGTCATCATTTCCCGCTTGAGCTATTACTGTAACCCCCAACCATTTCCTTACATTTATTTTTGTTTCTTTCTAATCTCTTCTCCAAGTTGCAGAAAATGTGATCTTTTAAAAACACACACCCTGCTTGTTACTTTCCTGTTAATATTTCTCAATGGATTGCCATTTTTTTAAAGGGAAAATATCAAAATCACTGATATGATCTTTAAGATCCTGTAGCATCTGGCATCTGTTTGGCCTCATATCTCCTCCTGCTCTTTTGTTCTGTTTCTTTACTTTCTGCTACTTCTCATATGCACCATGATGCTCTACCCCAGGATCTTTGCATGTGCAACTTATACTCCTTGGTTTTTCTTCCTCATTTCTTGTTTTAGGCTCCTTCACCAATAACTCATTTTTATGAAAAATTTCCCAAAATAACCCTTTTATACATCTAAGGGCCTTCACTTTTTTATATTAAAAATATTTTCTGGGGCTGGGTCTGGTGGCTCAAGCCTGTAATCCCAGCACTGTGGGAGGCTGAGGCGAGAGGATTGTCTGAGCTCAGGGGTTTGAGATCAGCTTGTGCAACTTGGTGAGACCTTGTCTCTACAATAAATAAAAATATAAGCTGGGGGTGGTAGCAGGTGCCTGTAGTTCTGGCTACTTGGAAGGTTGGGGGGGGGGAGGATCGCTGGAGCCCAGCAGGTTGAGGCTGGGGTGGCTGTGAGCATGCCACTGCATTCCAGCCTGGGCAGCAGAGTGAGTCTTCAACTCAAAAAAAAAAATGTTTTCTGGTTGGGTGGAGTGGTTTACACCTTTAATTCCAGCCCTTTGGGAGGCTGAGGCGGGAGTATTGCTTTAGCTGAGGAGTTTGAGAACAGCCTGGGCAACATAATGAGACTTCATGTTTACAAAAAGTAAAAAAAAAAAAAAATAGTCAGGTATGGTGACACGTGCCTATGGTCTCAGCTTCTCAGGAGGTTGAGGTGGGAGGATCACCTGAGTCCCAGATATCAAAGTTGTGGTGAGTCGTGATCGTTCCACTGCACTCCAGCCTGGATGACAAAGAAGGATCCAGACTCAAAAAACAGACAAACAGACAAAAAAATGTTTTCTTCCTATAGAAAACAGATGGATAGGTCAGACTCTGTGGCTCAGCCTGTGATCCCAGCACTTTGGGAGGCCAAGGTGAGTGGATTGTCTGAGCCTATGGGTTTGCGACCAGCCCGGGCAACTTGTCTCTACAATAAATCAAAAAGAATTAGCTGAGCATGATAGCACACACCTGTAGTTCCAGCTACTTGGACGACTGAGGCAGAAGGATCGCCAGAGCCCAGGTCGACACTGAGGTGGCCGTGAGTGTGCCACTGCACTCCAGCTTGAGTGACAGAGTCAGACTCCAACTCAAAAAAAAAACAAAAACAAAAAGAAAAGAAAAGAAAAAGATAAAGAAAACTAAAAGAAAACAGATGGCTAGATGTAGTTAAAAGATTGTATCAGCCGGGCTCCGTGGCTCAGCCTGTAATCCCGCGCCTTGGGAGGCTGAGGTGAGTGGATTGCCTGAGACCACAGGTTCGAGACCCACCTGGGCAAGCGAGACCTTATCTCTACAATAAATCAAAAAATTAGCCGGGTGTGGTAGCGCGCGCCTGTACTTCCAGCTACTTGGAAGGCTGAGGTGGAAGGATCGCCGGAGCCCAGCAGGTCGAGGCTGCGGTGGCCGGGAGCGGCCACTGCACTCCAGTCTGGGCGACAGAGTGAGACTCCAACTCAAAAAAACAAAACAAAACAAAACAAAACAAAAAAGATTGTATCGATTGTCTACTGTTCTTAAGCAAATTATGCCAAGATCTGCAAATCCCTTCTCCAAAAGAGAAAATGAATGTGGTGCCAGACCCCCAAAGACCCCAGAAGAAAACGCAGTGTGTCCAAAAGGCAGAAGAAAATGACCTGGAGACAACAGACGAGACATGGGCTTTATTCAGGAACTAACTTACAGGCAAGGTCCAGGGAAGACTGGCTGGACAGGAAAAACCACTCCCGATGGTAAAAGGCGCACAGGTTACATAGCATGTTACAGAGGGCAGGTGTGGGGTTAACCATGCAAAGGGCGTGGCTGTTAGGGGGCAAACCCAGTGTGAGAAGGTGCTTTTATATGCTTTGCATATACGCAACGTGACTGTGATTTCTCTCGAGGGGTGGGATTTTTAGTGTTATAATGAACTAAAGCTAACCAAAAGTTATGGACTTTGAACTAGTTGGCTGACTTAGTCTGAACCAGCCTGGAAAGCCAACTGCCTTAAGGAAGGGTGCACGAAGAATACTCACTCGGCATAGCTGCAAGGTGTGGTCAGCAGGCAGGAGGACGCTCTGTTTCATGATAATGGGCGATGGCCTCAGCATGACCCTCATGCCCTGGCATGGAGTCTAAGAGAAAGGGGTCATCTCAGATTTTCCACCCCCAGGATACCTCCCTGGGCTCCAACACTCTGCTGGGAGCCAGGTCTAGGGTGTGCATATGTTGTCACTGAGTGTATGCAACCTTACAACGTAATACCTGCAGGATATCTTTCCCAAAGCGTTTTTTGCTTAGAGATCATATTTGCTTGCCTTTATATAACTTAGAAAAATGGGGCAACCCCTTGGGGCAATGCTTTAGCGTCCCCTTCCACTGTGGGAGCTTTCCTGTCCTCTCAATAAATCCTGCTTTCTCACTTAAAAAAAAAAAAAAAGAAAAGAAAAATGGAGGAAATTTGTTCCTCAGCTTTCTGGATGAGGTAAGAGAAATAACATTGATAATCACCAAGGGCTAGGAATTTGGGTCCTTAGGAAAGGAAATAAAAAGAAAACACTTTTTCCGTTCATCTCTTTGGAACACAGCCCACCAGCATGGCAGGAGTGCAGGCGTTTGCAGTGATATCCGGAATCTTAAGGATGTTGGGAGAATCCCACCTTTAGACAGAAAAACTGGAAGTGGAGAGAGTGATATCATTCTTATTTGAGAGAATATAAAATGGACAGTGAAAGTCGTTTGACTGGTCTCTCTCAGTGCCTTGATACATTGATCATATTATATATTTTTTAAAAAATCAAAATAAGGTCTATCCCAGAGAGGGGAGTCATGCTTCAACTAGTACTTACTAAAACCATTTCTATTCATCCTTTGGAGCTCAGGTAAAATGTCATTTCCTCACGAAAAGCCTTTCCTGTGTCTGTAGGACATCAAGTCCTCCTGTGTGTGTGCTCACGGCGGCCTGGGGCTCCTGCCATCATAGCTTCCCCATAACTAATTAGATATTCATGAGATTGTTTAATTCATATCTGACTTTTCTACCAGAATGTCAGCTCTGAGAGGGCAGGAACTCCATCTGTAAGTCTCACCATTGTACCCCAGAGGTCTGTGCTTGCTGGCTTATGCCAGGTGCTTATAAATACTGACTGCACAAATAAATGCATGCATGAATAAAAGAGTAGAAGAAGTCTTTTGTTCATTATCTATCTGTTTAGTCAGGAGTCTTGGAAATACAGAATCATAGAAGGTGGGCATGGTGGCACACCCCTGTAGACTGGAGCATTGCTTGAGCCCAGAAACTTGAGACCAGCCTGGGTAGCATAGGGAGACTATGACACCAGGCTACAAAATAAATAAATAAACAAACAATTAATAAATAAATAGAATTATCCTCTAAAAATCCTATTCTAGTTTCTTTTTTTAACAAATACTTTTAAATAATTGATTAACTTTGAGTTGGAGTCCCTCTGTCGCCCAGGCTGGAGTACAGTGGCATGCTCACGGCCACCACAACCTCAACTTGCTGAGCTCAGGCAGTCCTTCCATCTCAGCCTTCCAAGGAGCTGGAATGACTGGCGCGCACCACCACGCCCGGCTAATTTTTTGATTTATTGTAGAGATGAGGTCTTGCCAATTTGCCCAGGCTGGTCTCAGACCCTTTGGCTCAGGCAATCCTCTTGCCTCCACCTCCCACGGTGCCGGGATTACAGGCATGAGCTGACGGACCTGGCTTAGTTTCTTGATAATAGCTGATTTATACTTAAAATATTTTTTTCAGCTTTTGGAAAAATCCAGGAAAACACCTAAAGAGACAAAATGGAATGAGAATAGAGATAATTTATTTGAAACATGACTATAAAACATGATTATTAGAAAGTGTTCTTTCTCTTTGATTCCTTTTGTTGGAGGGGCTTATGGTGAGACGTGTTCAACTATATGTATATACTGTGAATGTGTGTATATTTGTGTCTCTCTCTCTATGTGTATGTATATGTGTGTCTGGATATGTATGTGTCTGTGTGTATATGTATGCTATGTGTGTATGTTGTGTATATGCATGCATGTATGCATGTGTAGGTATGTGTGTGTGTGCGTGCATGTATGTATCTGTATGCATGTATGTATCTGTATGCATGTGTGTGTGTTTTATGCAGTCCTCTTCAGAGCCCATCTATAATATGATCTGGCTTGGTGGCCGTGATCACTTGTAAAATCTGCTGCTCCAGGTCTTTCTCTTTTTCTGTGACACTTCTCCTGCATCAACAATGACTCACTTCTCCCAGGTGCTGTGATAGCATCCCAGCAGGGCACGCTCATTGCCACATGGCCTGATTTTTGCTCTTAGTGCTTCTTCTGGACCTTACTCGTTTTCGCTCTCTGCGTGACAAATGCCATCTCAGCTGGTCACTCTGAGACCGAACTGCTTTGAGCACCTAGCAGGGCTTCTGAGCGGGCTGCCTTCCAAGTGATGCTGGAGATCCTGCCCTTCCATCTGCTTTAGGGAAGAAAAGAGCACATTTGAACCTGACCTTGGATTTTTAAGTGGCATTCTGGAAGTAAACAGATGACTAAGGGCAAATGCAACGTCTTAACCTCCTCCCTAGAACTGCTCAGCGCACTCTAGCATACAGTTTATGGGATGAACTCGCTCACATTAGCCAGCCCGGCCTTGGACCTTTATCCCATTTGTATGGCACTTAGCACCGCAACTATACTGTTCAAAATTCACCTTGGCTGGTTTAAGATTGCGACTTACCAGTCTGTTTCTGCCCGTAATTCCTGGCTTCCTTTTTAAAAACCTCACTTTCTGCCCTTGAATTTGGCACACCTGTTTTTGTTATTTGCGCACCAACAACTTGGATTTCCTCTTTGAGGGTCCCTCTCTTCTTTTGCATGTGCTGCGTTCATCTGTGTGGGTCATCAATTTCCTCACTGACTCGTCCAGCGGCCAGAACTGCCTTCTGTATAGACTCCACCGACTTCGCCTTGGCTGGGCTCCACCCAGTCCCTTCAACCAGGAGGTCTCGGAGGGATTCTGGGCCAAATTAGTTTCATTTTTCTTCCAACACTTTTGTAAAACAAAACCAAACTTGTGGTGGTTGGCAGTTTGGGATGGATGGGTTTTAAGTATGAGTATATTTGGGATGTTCTTTGTATGGTGAAACACTGTGAACTGTCATGATTTTATATTTAGAGCAGGCAGGTCCAATATTGTAAATTACAACCTGCACATTTACGTGTTTGTATGAGAAGGTTACAGTCTAGGAAGGGTTTTGTTTGTTATTTAAGTGAATGAGTGACATGGTGCTTGGATTACGATGAGTGTTTGAAAACTTGTCTGCTCACCTGAATGTTGTTGATCCCAAGGTGACTTTACCTGTGACCCGTTTTTGTCATGCCTCACCCTGGACATCATTGGTGGCTGTCTTCCCTGACTCTCGTTTTGGCTAAAGTGTAGGAAATGAAGACTCTTCACCTTATTTTAGTAATTCTTCGCTCCACTTTGCTGCTCATATTATCATTCCCATCATCATGAGGATATCTATCAAAGCTGAGGTTGTTTTATAACTAAATTTTTTTTTTTTTTTTACTTTGCAGATATGATGTCTTGCTATGTTGCCTAGGCTGGTCTCGAACTCCTGACCTCAAGTGATCCTCCTGCTTTGGCCTCCCAAATGCTGGGATTACAGCAGGCATAAACCACTGCGCTGGGCCTATAACTTCTGTATTAAAGGACACCTATACCTGATTGGTGGCTTTTTTTGCTACCTTATGATACGTGAAATATTCTCAAGATTGCCCTGAAATGCCCTATTTGTTGCCATTCTGGTTAGATAAGTAATCCGCCTGGCGTTTACTCTTTTAGCCAAGAGATTAGTCTCATGAATTGTTTGTCTCATTGCTTGGTTGCAGCTAGGTGGGAAACCAGATATTATTTTTCTTTTTCTGCTGTGGAATTTTTAATTTCACATGTGAAATTGAGTACCTTGCCTTAGTCCATTTTTTGTTGCTTATAACAGAATACCTGAAATTGAGTAGTTTATAAAGAGAAAGATTTTATTTTTTACATTTCTGGAGTTTGAGAACTCCAAGGTTGAGGGGACCCATCTGGTGAGAGACTTATTGCTGGCGAGAACTCTGCAGAGTACTAAGGTGGGACAGGACATCACCTCAGAGGGCTGAGTGTACTAGTTCGTGTCTCTGTTCCTCTTCCTATAAAGCCACAAGTTCCCCTCCTATAATAACCCAGGAATCCATTAATCTATAAGTAGATTGGTCCACTGATGAACAGAGCCCTCATGATCCATCATCTCTGAAAGTTCCCACCTGTCAATACCACCACAGTGGGGATTAAGTTTCAACACAAATTTTGAAGGGACATTCAAACCATAGCATACCTATTAAAAATACCTGCCAAATGACTTTTTTTTTTTTGAGTTGGAATCTCACTCTTGTCACCCAGGCTGGAGTGCAGTGGCACACTCATGGCCACCGCCGTCTCGACCTGCTGGGCTTAGGTGATCCTTACGCTTCAGCCTTCTAAGTTGCTGGAACTACAGACACATGCCACCACACCCGGCTAGTTTGTGTGATTTATTGTAGAGACAAGGTCTCACCAAGTTGTCCAGGCTGATCTTGGATTCCCAGGCTCGGGCAATCCTTTTGCCTCATCCTCCCAAATTACTGGGATTATAGGGTGAGCCACCACGCCCAGTCTCACTTTTTTTTTTTTTTTTACTGTGAGCAACCATTTACAAATGCATAATTGCATATTTTTATAAAATTACGGATTTGGTTAGCTTCTTTCCCTTTAAATTCAGGGACAGCTTAGTGGTAAAACAGGATGATTGCTATTTAGAAGAGAAGCCCATGGCTCTATAGAGATAATTAATGTTCAACTATCCTTTAGATTTGCATAATCAGATGCATTTGGGGGCATTTAGTTTGAGTTCAGTGAGGTTAGAGTTATAGAAAAACTGAAATTTTTACTCATTAATCAATTCAGATCTGTATACGTTGGATCTCTCTGGAGAATTAATTAAATATT
Organism: Tarsius wallacei; assembly: GCA_963574415.1. Classification (NCBI taxonomy): domain Eukaryota; kingdom Metazoa; phylum Chordata; class Mammalia; order Primates; family Tarsiidae; genus Tarsius; species Tarsius wallacei. The sequence goes on from CAUYQG010063674.1 coordinate 8,057, forward strand.
CGGTTATTTTAAAACAGAATTGGTGAAGGGAAATTTGTAATTAAATACTGCTTTTGCTATATGAGACACTCTAAAACTTCAGTCTAGAATACATCATGTAGGAGTAGGTGTAACAAGCAGTCTCTCACCTTCAGGTTTCTGAGTTTCTCCAGATGTCGCCTGTGCTCATTTTTTTCCCTTGGTAATTACATTAGTATTTGGAAAAAGATGATCTGGTGGAAGAGGTCTGGAGCTGTAAACATCAGAATGACCTCTGCAGACAGGGAAGATTTCAGAATGAGACTTCAACTAGAGTCTTTCTTTAAGATGTTCCTTTGTGACCTGTGTTTACAGTTTCCTCTCACATCATAGTTTGGATCTGCTAAATGAATGTAGTAGGATAAAGGATATTGCTTTATGAGAAGAAACAGAATCCTGGGAACCTATGGAACTAGACAAGTGAATTTCTCTACAAAAATATTTTATGCAGAAAGCATTTGCATACAGAAATGTTTAAATCCATTCTCCAGCCAGATGTCAACAAGGTGGCAGAATAGGAATTTCCAACACTCATCCCTTCTCAGAGGTATCCATTTAAACAACTGTCTGCAAAGGAAAACACCTTCACAAAAGCTAAGGAAATCAGGTGAGAGTATAGAAATAAGACACATTGAAGAGGGCAAGAAGGACAGCTTACATCACCCCTGCCCCAGCCCAGGCAGCTCACCTTGGAGGGAGGTAACCTAGCATGGAAAAAGGAGAGAGAAGTGAGTGCTAAACTTTGTCTTGGACCCAAAACCAGGCCCACCCCAGTAAAATCCAGTGTTGGGCAGGCTCTCATGACCCCAACTTCCAGGCTAGTACCCATGGACTGAGCCTCTGGACTTGTACAGTTCCAGGCTGCATCCTGTAGCTCCAAGCTCCAGACCTGTCTGGTAGACTTAATTTCTAGACCCACCCCGCCAACAAGCTGACCTGGTGGTCCTGGATTCTTGACAGCCCCCAGCATTGGACTGGCCCTCACAGTTCCAACATTCAGGCCTACCCCAGTGTTAGGTCAGCATTTCTGTCCAGACCTACTTCAGTAGATTCCAGAGTCCAGACCTACTTCAATAGATTCCAGTGCCAGGCTGGCCCCTCTGGATTGGGGCTTGAAGATTACCACTGCAAAGGTAGGCTCCAGGACAGCCTGCGTGGACTAAAGCTCTGGGCCCAATCCTGTGAATCTGGGAGATAATTTTGTGCTCCTGCTGACCTAGACACCAGGCCAAACTGCCTGGGGATTCCAGAAGCAAGTCTGCGTAGGGACCACATTAGATGACCTGTCCAGAATCTTTGGGTGGGTAGATTGATGAAGGACTTTCCCAGACAAAGCCAGTCTGAAAAGACTAGACTAAGTTCTTTACTCTTCAAAAGCACAGACACCAACGTAGAGCCATAAGGCTCGTGAACAATCAGGGAATCATGGCGCCATCAAAGGAATGAAGTAAAGCACTAATAACTGACTCTAAAGAAATGAAGATTAATAAATTGTCTGACAAAGAGTTCAAAATAATTATGTTAAGGAAGTTCAGTAAACTTCAAGAAAATACAAAGAAACAATTCAGAAACAAAATCAGAAAATTAATAAATGACCAAAAAGAAAAATTTAATAGAGAGATTAAAATTATTTTTAAAATCCAGGAATTCTAGAGCTGAAAAATACAATTAATAAGATAAAAAATGCAGTACAAAGTATCAACAGAAGAAGTGATCAAGCAGATGAAAAAATTCTGTGAACTTAAATAATTTTTGTTTGAAAATATACAGTCTAGCCAGGCTCGGTGGCTCATCCTGTAATCCTGCATTTTGGGAGGCTGAGGTGAGTGGATTGCCTGAGCCTGTGGGTTCGAGAGCCACCTGGGCAACTTGGCAAGACCTCATCTCTACAATAAATAAAAAAAAAAAGAAAAAGAAAAAAGAAAATATACAGTCAAAACAGAAAAAACACTGGAAAGAAATGAAGGCAGCTTATGGGATTTATGGAACATCATTAAAAGAACAAATATTTGAATTATGGGAGCTTAAGGACAAGAATGAGTCAGAAAGGTTATTTTTAAAAAATAAGCTTATTTTAAAAAATAATAGCAGAAAACTTTTCAAATCTGGGGACAGATGTAAATATCTAGGTACCGGAAGTTCTCTAATCAGATTCAATCCAAATAAGACTATACTAAGACATATTATAATCAAACTATCAAAAATCAAAGATAAAGAGAGAAACCTGAAAGCAGCATAAAAAGTAAATAACATATAAGGAAGTTCCACTTCTCAAAATAAAACTTGCAGACCAGAAGAAAGTATGATAAGATATTCAAAGTGTTGAAGAAAAATACTACCAACCAAGAATACTATACCTAGCTAAACTGTCCTTCAGAAATGAAGGCAAGATTAATACTTTTTCAGACAAACAAAAGTTGAGGGAGTGTCTTACAAGAAATGCTAAAAGAAATTCTTCAAGCTGAAGTAAAATGATGCTAATCAGTAACAACAACAACAACAAAACTTATGAAAACATAAAACTCTCTGGTAAAATAAGCACACAAATTCAGAATATCTAGTACTGTAATGGTGATATGTAAATCACTTATATTTTTAGTAAGAAAGTGAAAAGACAAAACTATTAAAATATAATAGGTACGACAATTTGTTAAGGGATACACAATATATAAATTGTGGATAGAGGGCAGAGTAAAATTATAATGTTATTTTATGTGATTGACATTAAGTTGCTATCAGTTTGAAATAACCTGCTATAAGATGTTTTATATAAGCCTCATGATAGCCAGAAATGCTTAGAATTTTCTCCTCTTAGTTGATATCATAGACTTATATTATTTCCTCTTGGTAATTCATTAAGCAATGTGCATGTGTCAAATAATTGGTTTTAAAATGCATAACTTCAATAATTACAGGAGGCTAAATAGATATCCATTCTTGTATTTATTGTCTACCCTTATCTATTAAATACTTAGACTCAAGACCTCTGTTTGATTTCATTTCATTATCCAAACACTTTTGCTGTTATCTAAAAATCTACTTTGGTAACCATAATGATTTGCATTTGGGGGTACTTGTTGTATGCCAGACTCTGGATTAAGTGCTTCAAAAACTTACTCCAATTCAACCTTGCAACTTTTTAAAAACCATTTTGAAACTAAGCAAACACCCATGGTCTCATGGGCTTTCTCTATGACTATTTTAATAGGGAGTTTTGAACTTGACTTGGTGCTCTGAACCCTGACTGGCATCATCCAGAAGTGAAGTTTGGTGCAATTACAGCCCCACTCAGCCTGACCCCAAAAGAATGAAGAAAGCACATCCCTCCAGTAGGAGGAACTTTGAGCAGCATCTATCTACTATCTGTTGAGTCTGGAAAGAGCATGGCATGATGTAAAGATTTATACACGGAGACTTCCGGTCAAGATGGTTATGGAACAGATTGTAATGTGAGAGTCTCCACAAAAGTGAGTGTCCGTAAAGACTCTCTGTGTGAGTGGATGTCTGCCAGTGGGTGAATGAAAGCCCCTCTGGGATGAAACTTTGGTTCATGCACCCAGGGCTCTCCTCTGGAGGTGATTGCAACCCACCAGTACCCTGAGATTGAAGACCAAGGTGTACAGGATCATTTGCTGTTCTTGAGGCTCTCTTGGAAGGAGGCAGCAAAGAACAGTTGCTCCTCACCACCTGGCACCTGGCCCATGCCATCACCTGCAGCAGCAGACTGGGCACAAGCAGGAGGAACCATGGAGAAGGCAGGTCATGGAAAGTTGGAATAAAGCCCCAATGCCAGTGATGAGACACTGATGGGTGCCATCTTCTCAGTCCCAGGACCAGGCAGTGACCTGCATTGCCCTGCTCAGCTCCACCCAGCCTCTATCTCGGACCCAGAAGCTATCCTCTCATCAGATTCAGAGAGACAGATGCCTCTTCCCCACACTGGAACAGGCACAGACAAGTCAGATCTGAGTGGGAGACTTGACAGTAGCAGCAGAGAGTAGAGTGAGTCTGGATCTGTTCCATCCTCCTCCCACAGTAGTCTGTGGGGCCTCTGACCCATGCTGAGAGCAATCCTATCAGCTTGTGCTGAGAGTGGAGGGGAAGGGCTAGAAACTAGAGCTGCTCTTTAAGTTGGAGGAAGCAGCTAAAAGGAACCCGGAGTTAAGAAATGGCCACAGAGCACATTTCTTTTTTTCCTTTTTTTTCTTTAGTTTTTTTTCTCTCTTTCTGTTTTTGCTTACATTTTTGTACTTGCATAATTTCTGTTATTTTATTTTATTTTTTGATTTTCTGTTTGTGTTTGGGTATTTTTGAGGGACAGTACACCAACAGGGGGTTTGCTTGTATGATTATTTGTTTTTTGTTTTTTGTTTTTTCTGTCTTTGTTTCTCTGTTTATTCATTGGTTGGTATGCCTGTCTGTTTTCCCTCTTCTTCTTTTCTCCACCTTCCTTTCATCTTCCTCCTTCCTTTTTCCATTCTCTTCTCTTTTTTTTATTTCATTTTGCTTTCAGGAAGCAAACAGACAACTCCACTGTATGGAGATTGTAAGGCATGGGAAGTGGGTTCCAAGGAGCCCACACACCTGTTGAGGAGACTGGGATCTCAGATAGCTTCTAAATCACAGCTCTCCCCTTAATTAAATCTCAAAACTGCAAAAAGCACAAGCTTCCAACCCTAGTTCAGCTTCAGAATTGAACAAAACCAGAGGATCTACATAAAGAAGAATAGGAGACTGAGCAAACAG
>CAUYQG010063679.1:0-12803 GCA_963574415.1 Tarsius wallacei
GATTTTTCTTTTTTTCTTTTTTGAGTTGGAGTCTCACTCCATCACCCAGACTGGAGTGCAGTGGCACGCTACTGGCTACCGCAGCCTCGACCTGTGGGGCTCTGGCGATCCTTCCGCCTCAGTCTTCCAAGTAGCTGGAACTACAGGCGTGTGCTACCACGCCCGGCTCATTTTTTTGATTTATTGTAGAGATGAGGTCTCGCCAAGTTGCCCAGTCAGGTCTCGAACCTGCGGCTCAGGCAATTCATTCACCTCGGCCTCCCAAAGCACGAGATTACAGGCTGAGCCACCTAGCCTGGCCCATGGGTGATTTTTTCATTCCTCCATCCCCTTCCCACCCTCCTCCTTCTGAATCTCCAATGCCCATTATCCCATTCTCTACGTCTTTGCAGGCTCTTAGCTTAGCTCCCCTTCATAAGTGAGAGCATGTGGTCTTTGGTTTTCCATTCCTGTGTTACTTCACTTAGGATAATGATCTCCAATTCCATCCAAGTTGCTGCAAAATACATTATTTTGCTCTCTTTTTAATAGTTGAATAATATTCCATGGGGTATATATATACACATATCACATTTTCTTTATTCACTAATCAGTTGATGGGCCTTTAGTTTGCTTCCACATCTTTGCAATTGTGAATCGTGCTGTGATAAACATGTGAGTGCAGGTATCTATTCTGCATAACGACCTTTTTTTCCCTTTGGGTAGATACCAAGAAGGGGATTGCTCGATCGAATGGTAGATCTACTTTTAGTTCTCTGAGAAATCTCCATACTGATTTCCACAGAGGCTGTACTAATTATACTCCCACCAACAGTGCAGAAGCGTTCCCCTTTTCACCACATCTATGACAAAATCTATTGTTTTTTGATTTCTATATACTATCTCACTTGAGTCCCACATTTTCTGATGGGAAGGACAAGTATATTAGCATTATTATTTCTGTCATGATTATCCCTAGCATATTTGTTGATTTTGAAGGATATCCCTAGAATCTAATATATAGTTATATGATACACAGTAGATCTTGCTAAGCTTTTGCTAAATAAATTTTTATTGTACAATATCAGAGTTGTATAAGAAGAAAACATTTAATTTATTTCTCTAACTCAGATAAATCTGCCCCAAGATCCCTCCCAGCTAATCAAAACTTGAATTTTAAAATCACAATTAAGTGGGGCATGGACCTTGAGGCAATGAGTTCTGCTGTTCCAGTGACCAGTTAGGAAAGCACCCAAGACTGTAATTCCCAGAGTCTGGTTCCTGTGGCCTCCATCCCCCAGACAGGTGGGCAGGAGAGAACCAGGAATACTGCTCCTAGATAGCCCTGAATAAACTTGGGAGGAATTGTTTCCCCATACTGTGCCCTGCTAAGCCAACTCCCTTCTTCCTAAGCCTGTAAACATGGCTTCAAAGACTCTATAACATAATCCCAACCTCCTCCTCCCCTGTGAGTTGAGGCTTCTCCAAAGAGCCTGGGTGGGAGAAACTTCTGAGTTTCTGGAAACTTCTGTTCAGCGTGTGCACGTGTGCACACACGCACACACATCACATATATACATACACGGTGAGGAAACACAGTCTTTGCTAATTTGCTGGCATGGAGAGGAAAATAGTAATAGATTACAGGATGAAACAGGAGTTGATATGTCAGCACTTTGTCTCCCAACATGTATTCTGAATCAGTAATTCTTATACAACTACTTTAAATTGACAAAGTGATGTATATTTTACAAAATGATTTTCTAAACATACCATATTTAATCTTCCTATCTTATCAAGTATGAAATTGTAGCCCTTATTTTGCAATTAAAAAGCTCTTAGATTCAACACTGGAGACTCAGAAGGGGGACTGTAGGAAGGGGAAGAGGGCCAAAAAGTCACCTATTGGATATGGGGTGCATAGGTCAGGGTGGGGGGTACACGCAAAGCCCAGACTTCTTTGCCACTAGGCCATGCATTCAAGTAACTAAAAACAATTTGTACCTCCTAAAGGTATTGAAATAAAATAAATAAATAAATAAATAAGAACCCTTAGACTCAGGGGAGTTAAGAGCTTGTCTTGAGTCTCACAGTGTGTACGTGTGTGTGTCTTTGTGTGTTCTCAAAGGCAGCAACACATTAGAATAGTCAGAGAGGTATTTAAACAATGCCCTTGCTCAGGACTCATCTTAGATGAACTAAATCAAAGTCTCTGGAGGTGGTCTGCTGGGACTATTTCTTACAAGAGCTTTTAAGATGATTTTAATATGCAAGAATGAGGAACAGGACTGAAAACGCAGCTTTCCTGACTTCCAGTGCCATGTTTTTCACATGCATCACAGTCGTCATCTGAATATGGTTAATAAGGACGCTAATTCTGGCTGCCCTGGGAGGTGGGGGGAGATGGTTTCTTTAGGCATTTGTCAGAGGACTCGGCCATCTAGGGAGAGGATTTTCAGGAAGCAGACTGGCAGCAGGGAGCAGGAAGTCCTGCAGATAACGCTTTCTTTGGACGGGTTGCATATGCTGCAGTGGTAAGTGTTCCTAAATGTGTGATATCATGAGCTCTAGGGAATTTAGAGTCCTTAGGCACAAACCCTGTTCACCAGATTCCAGTGTTTGAAATGGGTCCAGGGTAGTGGGGAGAGGACTGAAGAAATGACACCTCGAAACAATGGCACTTTTGTGTAGGGAATTGGCAAGAGCGCTCTCCAAGTGAGGTGAAGAGTGACCTCAGGATGACAGCGGGATTCGGGCCTTCTCTCTACCATCATCAGTCATTATTTACATCACTTTTGTTCCTTTTGCATGTGGGGAAAGAAAGAAGGGGAACAACAAAGAAAAGCGATGATTTCTAGCTCTGCTCTTGCAGCGTCTATTTAAATGTAGAATCTCAGGGAGGACTGAGATTTGTCACTCCCATGACAGCCTTCCTATTGTAGGGCTTTAGGATTTGTGTTTGGGTGATACTGATGTCCCTCTATCACTCAGATGGAGAAACAGACTTGAAAATGCAATTGAACTCCTTTTAAATGCACCTGCATCATTGGGTGTAGGATCGAAATCTTATTTATCCAAGAGATAAACTGGATGGTGAGGGGACAAAAATTATTAAAAATATGAGCTTAAACTTCTTGTAAGCTTTGGTTTTGAAACTTATGTTCTGTGTAAAATGATGAACCTCTTTCACTGAGTATATAAGGGAGTTAATAAGAAAAGCCAGTGTTTGTAAAATAAAGATTTGATAAGAAAAGAGAGTGAAACTTGGAGTCCTCTCAAAATGAAAAAAGAAAGAAAAAAACAGCAACAAGTGAAGAAAATCCCTGGAGGCAGCTGGGGTGGAGGGGTGGGGGTGGGGGGCAATCTTCTAGACTGGGAGATAAAAGGCAGGCTGGTTTCTTATTACCTTAATTGCTTCCTGACTGTTTGGGTTCCTTGTAGAGAGTGGAAGCCAAGAGATCAGAGGAAAGAGAAAAAACATTCTAGAATGATAAGGAGAGGCCCATGAAAGACCTATCGTTTAATTCGTGCAAGTGGCCTCAGTTGAGTGGACCTGGGGTTGGTGATGCAGAGGAAAAAACCTTGGCAGTATGAGACTTCAGAGTGTCCATGATGACATAGTGGCACACTGTCCCATGCCTGAGGGTCCTGCGGTGAGGGATGCAAGACTTTCATCCGACCTTACAACAGGTTAGGTTTTTTGTCTGTTTGTTTGTCAAGTTGGAATCTCACTTTGCTGCCCAGACTGGAGTGCAGTGGCACGATCACAGCTCAATGCAGCCTCAACCTCCTGGGCTCATGCGATCCTTCTACCTTAGCCTCCCAAGTAGCTGGGACTACAGCTGCGCACCACCACATGTGACTAATTTTTAAATTTTTTTTGTAGAGACAGGGTCTTGCTATGTCGTCCAGGCTGGCCTCAAACTCTTAGGATCAAGTAATTCTCTATATTTCGGCCTCCCAGAGTGCTGAGTTCACAGGCGTGAGCCGCTATGCCTGGCTAGGAAAATGCTTTCTAAGAAGTGATAGGAAAAACAATCATTAAACTACTCGCTAGAGTTACCAAAAGCCAAAGTTTTATGGAAAGCTCTTTTATTTATATTCTATTTAACTATTATATTATGTACAAAATATTAGTGAGTAAAAATATACATGAGTTTATTTCTTTCTCACCCACTAGTTAAAAGCTGATAGTTCAGGCCACTCAAATGCTGCATCAACCTGTGGTCTAGGGAAAGACTGTTCTTTTGATGTTATAACCACTCCCTTAGTTAGGATGCGACCATTACAAATGTCCTCTTCCAGAGTTAAAAGTCCTTTACTCACTGAATTGATAAATGTGTGCCAGGTACTTGCCGAGAACTGAAGTTAAGAGATGGCATACACCCTCCCCTTTGGAAGCTCTAGTCTAGAGAAGAAACCTCAGCATAAGTGGATTCCATGTGCTGTGGAAAGAGTTACCTAAAATACCGTTTCAGAAGGAAATGTTTTGTGGTCCAGCCTGATGCCCAGACAGAAGTTATGGGAAAAGACATGGCAGCTTTCCTCGCCAAAGTATATTTATGTTCAGATTTTTAGATTAATCTTACAGGTTTCAGGAAAAAATTATCTCAAACACATGTGGGTGTAAAGCAGGTGAGTTTTAGAACCATAAAAGCCTTTCAGTCGCTACGTCATAGCTAAGACCTGGATGGAGCTGGCAAGTTGTTTACAGTTTCTGAGATGCAGAGAGAAGTCCACACCTGTTACGTAGACACGATAGTATCCCACTTATTTGACTGTTTTGTTTTTAAATGTTCATTGAGTGGTTTTCTTTTTTTTTTTTTTTTTTTGAGTTGGAGTCTCACTCTATTGCCTAGGCTGGCGTGCAGTGGCATGCTCACGGCCACCTCATTGTTGATCTGCTGGGCTCTGGCGATCCTTCTGACTCAGCCTTCCAAGTTGCCGGAATTACAGGTGCGTGCTACCACACCCGGCTAATTTTTCTGATTTATTGTAGAGATGAGGTCTCACCATGTTGCCTAGGCTGGTCTTGAAACTGCGGGTTCAGACAATCCTCTTGCCTTGGCCTCCCAAAGTGCTGGGATTACAGACTTGAGCCACTGCACCCGGCCCATTTTTATTTTATTTTTTAATTTTAATGAAGTGGGGTACAAATCAGGGCTAGGTACATAAGTGGTCATTGTACAGATGAAGTTTGGGCCTCCCATTGGTCCTCACTTTGCCTGGTTTGCGATCAGATGCCCTTACTGTGTCATGAGGGCCCCCCTCCCCTGGCAGTGACCTACTGCTGCCAATCCCTTTCATGTAGTATAATGATAAATGTTCAGGGTCCACTTTTCAGTGAGAACGTGTGGTACTCAGTTCCTTGTTTCTGTGATAGTCATTTGACCGGTATGAAGAATCAGTGAGATGATTGGGTAAAGCAGTGAGCACAGGAAATGGGATTACAGTACCTCCCCTACTTACAAATGAGTTCTGTTCTGAGAGGACATTCATAAGTCCAATTTGTTCATAAGTCCGACAAAGTTAGCCGAAGCATCCAACTAGCCCAATCGGTTCTACAGTACCAGCTACATCACCACCGCTTTTACCCTTGCTTCTGGTCATCCTGAACTTGAAGTAAAGATATTTACTTACTACCCTACTCTATAAAGTACTGCACAGTAAAGTACACACAAGCGCAACCACTTGCAGAGGATGCATGCACACGACAGTGTATGCCAAATGCATAAGCTAACTTATGTGATTGTGATATAGAGACCCTCTAATGTCTGTCCATATTGTCACAGCCCCTAGAGAAGGGCATGACCAGGGCACAAGCGCTCCTGTACATTCCCATACAATATTCCCGAGAGTTAATAAAAGGTGTGCTTCCCCTTATCTCCTATGCACTCCCAGTAAGTAGCTACAGGGGATCCTTGACTTCCCTGTAGTCTATGACCCATCAACTAAAAGATGCAAATCTCCTTTTACTCCCCTTTTCCGAGTGGTTTTAAGTTTGAATAATATAGTATCAATGTAATCATAAGCTTTGTGATTTGTATAACTTTTGTGTAATGCATGATGTCTTCGGCCCTTTACGGCAAGCTTGATTAATGTTTCTGCCGAACCCTACTGATAAAAGCTATGAGATACCTCTGATACCTGGCACCAGGAAGTCTGGACAAAAAAAAAAATGTCACTATCGATAAATGTGACTGAAACTCAAGCTCTATACAATGCTCTGCTGGTCACGTGGCTAATGTATAGGTACTAACAACTCTGAACTATAAAAGTGATCTGTAAAAGCCTAGAAGGGGAGCAGAACTGTTTGGAAGAACTTGAGTCTGTCTCTGCTCCCTGAATTAAAACTCAGAAATAAACTTCTTTGTACCAGTCCCCTGCCCTTTTGATTTATTGGTATCAAGGGGAGCAGCCAAGCATTACTCAGACTATAACAACTGGACATGCCAACACATGGTCACATTTCTGAAAGTTTGCAACTTGAAGGTTCATATGTAGGGGAATCACTGTACTCATTTTTAGCTATTCTTATTATAATGTCTAGAGTGGAACCTCTTACTTCAGGTCCTCATCTCCATCAGGGGACAGAAATGTCCTTGCTGTGTCTTGCTAACTCAGAGCTGCTTCCATCCAGTCCATCCTGTGCATGGCCACCAGAAGTACTCTTCTGAACCCAAAGCCAGCCATCATGCTTCCCTTTGTCCACCTTTCAGTGACTCCATTGCCTAAAGAAGTTCCTCTTTTCTGCTTGCAATACAAGGTCACCCATGACTGACGAGACCTGCCTCTCCCATCTTGTCCCCGGTCTTCCTCCTGCCTGGTTCAACTTTCTTTTGCACCAACCAAACAACTCACCAGGACTTTGAATGCAGTACATCATTCTACAAACCTTTCTTTGCATGTTTTTTTTCTTCTTTTGGAATTAATGCTCCTTCACTTCAACTCTCTGTAAACATTTTTAATTTTGTGTGTGTTTGTGTGTTTTTTAGAGTGTGGGGGGGTTCTCTCTATATTGCTCAGGTTGGTCTTGAACTGCTGGTCTCAAGTCATCCTTCTGCCTCATCCTCTCAAAGAGCTGGAATTACTTGCATGAGCCACCATGCCCAGCCAGCGTTTACAAAAAATATATCAAGCATTCGTGGAAAAATTCAATGGCTACAACTTTTCCATGATGACATGACTTGTAAACTGTGTCGCAACTGAATGTTTCCATGACACAATTGCTTGTAAACTGTGCAACCACTAGATGTTTTCATGGACCCTCTCACAGCCCACATGCAAACTTCCCAGGGTCTCCTCTCTCCCTCTGTAGCCCCAATTCACAGCCCAGCTTCAGATACATAGTTGGCATTTGATATAACTTTTTGAAGTAAACTTAACTGTGGTTGCTCAATGTTTTCTTTCTTTCTTTTTTTTTTTTTTGAGTCAGAGTCTCACTGTCACCTAGGCTGGAGTACAATGTTATGCTCACGGCCACCACAGACCCAACCTGCTGGGCTCAGGCAATCTTTCTACCACCGCCTTCCAAGTAGCTGGAACTACAGGCATGTGCCACCATGCCTGGCTAATTTTTTGATTTATTGGAGATGAAGTCTCACCATGTTGACCAGGTTGGTCTTGAACCCGTGGGCTCAGGCAATCCCCTTGCCTCTGCCTCCCAAAGTGTTGGGATTATAGGTATGAGCCACTGCATCCAGCTTTTTTTTTTTCCTAATTTGGTTGAATGTATATTTACAACTTTTTGTTTCCATTAAGATAAAGCCCTAACAATGGCTACAATCTTTTGTTAGTGTTGCTGATCATTATAAAAGTCATCTCGGGCAGTTTGTCTCCATTATTGCATGACTCGGAATTGATCTGTTATGCATCATATTTGTCTGTAATGACCTATGCACATCTCTAAAGCACTGTTGCCATTACTTTTTCTCCCTAGTCCTGACAAGCCCCTCTGTGCCCTCACAGCTTTGACCATGAGCTACCATTGCACTGCATCTTCCTTACGATGTGCTCTGTGTTGCTTTGAGGTCCCATGTCTCCAATGTCATCTGGTGTCTCTTGATGATATATTCTGGAGCCAACTCTGCGTGTCTGGAATGTGTGTCTATTTGTCAAAATAACCTGCGTTCATCACCTACAATGTCATACTAATAGCACTTGGGGATATTTATGGGTTTTTGTAAATACCACAATGGCCTTTGCTGTATCACCTGATTGTTTTTCTGATACTAATGTTTGGATGTTGGATAATTTTCTTAAGCATAATGCTGATAAAATAGTGCTATTATAGAAAAGTCCTTTCTGCCCAGATATCTATTGACTCCTTCATCCTGCACAGTTTTTTGAGCCTTTTTTCCAGACTTCCTAATCTTTGAATCACCTTTGACTTTGAGTTTCCTTGTAAGATGTATTTGAAACAAATCATTGTTTTCATGATTAGCTTTATGTCACTATCTTAAATTTAAATCACTGATACCATTTGATGAGACTTCCAATGAACAAAAATACCATGGGCATACATTATCACCTCTCACATCTCTAAGTCAAAAGGTGAATTGGTATGTTGATCATTGCCTTTGACTTTCTCATTTGTTTTCTGTCATTATTTAAAATACATAACATGCTTTCTGTTCTCAATTGAATAGACAGTTGCATACTTTGGAATACTGAATTTTTGTTTGTTTGTTTGTTTGTTTTTGCTTGTTTGTTTTTGAGTCAGAGTCTCACTCTTACCCAGACTGGAGTGCAGTGGCAGGATCACGTCTCACCACAGCCTCAAACCTCCTGGGCTCAGGCGATCCTCCCACTTCAGCCTCCCAGGTGGTTGGGACTACAGGTGCACACCACCATGCCTGGCTAATTTTTTGATTTTTGTAGAGACGAGATCTTGCTATGTTGCCCAGGCTAGTCTTGAACACCTGGGCTCAAACACTCCTCCCATGTCAGCCCAACGACGGCTGGAATTACAGTGTGAGCCACTGGGCCGGGCCTGAATACTGTTGTTTTGATGCTATTTTGTTTCCTCTTTTTTGGGCAATTGAAGTTGTTGATTTCTCCAATTTGGAAAGTCAATTGGAGTTGATTTCTCCAGCTGACTTTCAACTTCTCCATCTGAGGCTTTTAAAGCTTCTTTTTCCCATCATTATTCTTTTATTTATCTTGGAATATAATAAAATTTCATTAAATAACATGCCACCAATTTGGGAGTCAAACTAATTCAAGCATCATAGATGGATGGATGTATCTGTTCTACAGCTAAAGGACATACGAAAGCAAGAATCCATTCCTATGGGAGTGTGTTGAGACAAAAACCTACCAAACACCTCTTTCTTGTCTTCATCTCTCAGTGCCTACCTGAAGCCTGGGTCATCTACTCACAACAGCACCTCTTTCATCATTAAGCATCACTGTCTTGGTCCCCAGATCTCTGCCTCTACCCACTGTCAAAGCACTCTTGAATACAAGTGCCCTTGTACCATCAGGATCTTCTCGTAGTGTTGCCTCGGGTTTCTTGCATTTTCACCTGGCTCTCACCTGGAGCCATAACCAGAAGCCCCTCAACTGCTCTTGTGTACTTTTTTGCATTTCTTGTATTTCAGCGATGGAAAGTGACATTGGCTTCTTTCTGGATTGGCTATTTCAGACCATTTCAGGGTCTTTGTTGCCCAAGCTGGAGTGCAGTGGCTCGATCACAGCTCACTGCAGCCTTGATCTCCTGGGCTCAGGGGATCCTTCTTCCTCAGCCTCCTGAATAGCTGGGATTACAGGTGCATGCCACCACACCCAGTTTTTTTTTTTTTTGGTAAAGATGAGGTCTCGCTATGTTGCCCAGCCTAGTCTTGAACCCCTGGGCTCAGGATTCAGGCTCCCAAAATGCTGGGATTATAGGCATGTGCCACCACAACTGCCCCACTTCTTCATTCTTAAAAATAAAGCAAAGCATCAGCAACAAACCCTGGTTTTTTGAAGCTCAAGGTGTTTCACACTAATCATCATCTCTCTTTCTGTGCTGTCATCTGCCTTCTGACCATTCGAGTGTCATGAATTTTGCACACAACTTACAGTCTTTTCCTCTTCCCTGAGTATGCGCATCAGTGCAGGTGACTTCCGGGCCCTTGGGTCCCTGTCCATCCTTGCCCTTGTCACCTCTGTCGACTGTCACTCGGCTTCAGCTCATCCCTCCCACAGTCTCACTGGCAGGCTGACATGAGTCATAGCATAAACACTGCCAAAGTCATGATTAGAGGGGTGACTTTGGACCACACATGTTCTCTATCTCCTGCTGACTTGTTAAACTACTTCCACCGTGAGGATGCCTCCATCTTGCTGAGTGTTCTACACATTGACCTTGAGAAATTTTTCTCTGTCAGTCTTCTTCTTCCACTCCCCTCCTCGTTCAACTTAGATTTAATGACTCATCTTTTTAATAATTCTTGTCCATACCCAAAGCCCTCTTGTCCCTTGTTTTGTTTGTTTGTTTGTTTTTGTTTTTCCCTCTTGTCCTTGGTGTTTTTTTTGCCCCCAACTGGTTTGACAAAACGCAAAAACTTGACCTTGGAGAGACCCTAGCATCTTTTTTCTTTGACCACACCTAAGCAGCTGAGTGCTTCTGGAGAAGACCACATCCCCAGGGAGAGAGTATCTTAGGTTCATGGTTACTCAACAGCAATGCTGCTTAGCAATCGTGCTAGATTTCTTTAGCTAACTGCTACTGCACTCTGCACAAACATGATTTCAAACTTTTTCCAGTTTCTACAAATCTTTGAGCACTCTCCTAGGCACTGTTGGAGATACTTGACTGATGTCCTCATTTCCTATTTTACAAAAACAAACAAAACAAAACAAAAACAACCATTGGATGGGAGTTCTACCATTTTCTGAAAAACATCCTCCATTCTGCCCACTCTCTGTTCCCTTCCTCCTGACATAACAAGGGAAATGCTTCTCTATTAATGCTCTGAACTCTGGCCATCTGCTATCTTCTCCTTTTCTCTGGAATGCATTTATGTTCTTTTTTTTTCTACAGGATAATTTTCACTGGTCTCCAAATACATTCTCATTCCACAAAAATGATTAGCCAGTTAAAAAATATACTTAAACACAATCTAGTTTAGAAAGGGAGGAGTAGGACACAGTTCTTAAGGGTGCAAAATTTAGAGCCCTATTACCTGGGATCAGGTCCTAGCTTGGCCACTCTTCAGCTTTGTGACTTTGGCAAGTTACTTATGCTGTTGGTGCTTCAGTTCATTCATAAAATCTGGATGATGACAATAGAGTTGTGAGGAATAATGAATCAGTAGACACTAAGTGACTAAAAAAAGGCCTGGCATATAGTAAGTTTATAAATGTGTTTACCAGGATTATTAGATTCATATGGTCCTACTGAAGTCCATAATTATGATTCGGTTCCTGTAAATTTTCTTACAGAGTTTTGTGCTTGTCCCGAAGCTTATAATGATATGCCTTTTCCATGATGGGCTCATCTGAGACATTTGCTCTTTAGATTGTCTCTGCAGTCACCCTGTTATCATCTTGGAACTTGACTTTACCTTCCCTTGGTATGGGTCAATTGTTCTCTGAATCCCGTGACTTATGATTTTGTGTGTTTTTCTTTTTTGTCCCATCTGACTTTGCTGGTTTATATTTGCCAGAATTTTTAGTAATGGATATATAGGTAGTAAAATGTAAAAGATCTCTGAACAACTAGAAAGATGTTTAGTGTTCATTCACATTTGATTGATAGTTTGAGTCCAAAATAATTTTCCATTAACATTTTAAAGGTGTTTCTCCATTGTCTTTTATCACCAATGTTGCTGGTATCGGATATCAATGTTGCTCTTGTTTTTTGACAGGCTACCACTCCCACCTTTTACTGAAACATTAAAGAATTTTAACTTTGCTGCTGTACAAATGCATGGGCCTTTTCCTATCCATTTTGCTTAATCCTCATTATCTGAAGACAGATGACATTTTTTCAAGTTGGGAAATTATTTTTTGTTATGTTTTTAAAATCTCTCCTTCACCACGCCCCTTTCTTGGTTTACAATACTGTTGTTATTTGAATATTAGACCTCCTGGATTTGTCCTCGATACCTTGTTTTTAAAAAGATTTTCTCTTTTGTTATTTTGTTCCACAGTCTGGAAGGTTTTCTAGAGTTTATTTTCTTTTATTGATATACATTTTTTTTTCAATTTCATCAATTATATATAATTCCTTACCTGTTCTCTGGTTGTGGTTTTATTTATTTATTTATTATAAAGATGTGGGGTACAATTCAGGGTTAGGCATACAAATGTTGATTATGCAGGTACCCTTATTGATGAGGTATGCCCCTTCCTCCCCTAGAAGTTTCCCTCAACTGCCAATCCCACCCAGCCTCCCCTGACAGTTTCCCACTATTGCCAAGCCCTTTCTTATAGTATTATAATTGTCCAAGTCCCGCTTATGAGTGAGAACATACGGTACTCTGTTCTTTGTTTCTGTGATAGATCACTGAGTATGACCGACTCTAAATCCACTATTGTGACTTTTTTTAAATTGCATTGCTTCTACTTTACAAATATAGCATTTCCTCAAATCTCTCTGAGTTTATTAATGAGACTTTTTTTTCTTTTTTCAAAGTCTCTTTCTTCTCTAAATTGTGTGTTTCTTTCTAGGCCCCAGTTCTCGGGGGGGCGGCGCGCGCCGCCGCGGGGGGGGGGGGGGGGGGGGGGTGGGGGGGGGGGGGCGGGGTGGGGGGGGGGGGGCCCGGGGGGGGGGGCCCGGCGGGCCCCCCGGGGGGGGCGGGCCGGGGCTTGGCGGGGACAGCTGGGAAGAGAAG
>CAUYQG010063685.1:0-27729 GCA_963574415.1 Tarsius wallacei
GCCTGTAGTTCCAGCTACTTGGAAGGCTGAGGCGGAAGGATCGCCGGAGCCCAGCAGGTTGAGGCTGCGGTGGCCGGGAGCGGCCACTGCACTCCAGTCTGGGCGATCGAGTGGGACTCCAACTCAAAAAAAAAAAAAAAAAAAGAACAGAATCAGAAAGTCATGACTAGGCTTCTAATTAAGCATGGTGAGGTTTATTTCTTGCTTTTATTTTAACTGTCATCCAAAACTTATCAAAATGACAATAGACGGGTTTTGTTGTTTTGGTTTTTGTTTTTAAGAAAAGTATAGACCAGGCGCCATAGCTCACACCTGCAATCCCAGCAACTGGGGAGGCTGAGGCAGGAGGATCTCTTGAGGTTAGAGGTTTGAGACAAGCCTAGGCAACGAGGAAGACCTCATCTCTAAAAACAAATCAGAAAATTAGCCAGGCGTGTTGGCACCCATCTGTAGCCCCAGCAACTTGGGAAGCTGAGGCAGAAGGATGGCCTGAACCCAGGAGGTCAAGGCTGCCGTGGCCGTGGCCTGTGCCACTGCCCTTCTGCCTGGGTGACAAAGCGAGACCCCAACTCAAAAAAGAAAAGTGTAAATCCACAATAGAATGAGAGAGGAAAAAGAAAGGACAGGGGATGTGAACAATAAGTTGAAAGTCAGGCCGGGCTCGGTGGCTCAGCCTGTAATCCCGCACTTTGGGAGGCCGAGGT
This sequence comes from Tarsius wallacei, assembly GCA_963574415.1. Lineage (NCBI taxonomy): Eukaryota > Metazoa > Chordata > Mammalia > Primates > Tarsiidae > Tarsius > Tarsius wallacei. The sequence goes on from CAUYQG010063685.1 coordinate 705, forward strand.
GAGTGGATCGCCTGAGCCTGCGGGTTCGAGACCCGCCTGGGCAACTTGGCGAGACCTCATCTCTACAATAAGTCAAAAATTAGCTGGGCGTGGTAGTGCGCGCCTGTATTTCCAGCTCCTTGGAAGGCGGAGGCACTCCAGTCTAGGCGACAGAGTAAGACTCCAGCTCAAAAAGAAAGTCGGGAAGCACACAGGAGCTCGTTTGGCAGAGCCCACCACCAATGTGCCTACAAACGGGAATGCCAGTGAAAATAAAGTCAATCCATTCCCAAGGACCCAGAGAGACCTGGAGCTAGACTCTGCCCAGGTCCTGCAGAAGGGAGTTGGTGAGGCATGGAGTGAAAAAAAGGAGTGTGTGAAAATATTAATAGAATGAGCAGCTTAGTAAGGGTGTGTTTCATTCACTGAAGATGTCAGGAAAGAACTAGATAAGCACCAATCGAAAGTATAATACAAGTGATTCAAATATTGGGTGTGAACTTGACTCCAGTAACTTTTCAACTCCCACCACCTCTGAAATCCGATGATTCCAGGATGCATGCGTAGAGAAAAGGCTTTGGTAGCGTCTGTGTGTCATTCCCAGGAGCATCCCATAGGTGGCACGGTGGCATAACTCGAGAAGACTCTGCAAACCACTCCTCCCACTTGAATCTTCTGGGCTCCACTAAGCGTCTAGAAAAATACGGAACTAGAACATTTCTGATTCTTGAAGAACCAGAAATCTAAACCCAGGGACTCAGAGCACCTAGATGTAATCGTTCTAGTGGCGCATGGGCCTTTGCGCGCTCACGTTGTCATCCTCCTTAGCGCGGACCTTCTGCCTTGTTTCCTGCCTTGGCTGTGGCATCTAACGTCAACGTATCTGTCATCCTTGGACAGCAAAATAAGTCAGATGCCAGAGCAACTGCTCCTTCACATCCCAGGCATCTTACCTCATTGCACATATCCTTTATCTCGGGGCTCTAGGAGTATGGAGCTCTGCAAGCATTATTGCCCTGGGTTTAGATGATAATATTAAATCAAATGAAAACAAAACAAAAAGCGTATTGTTCCAGCACAAGTTTAGACCAGTGTCTCCCATGATGGTCTCTAGCTCACCTCCTTTTTCCACTGTTACGGGAGAAAAAGTTTTGCTTCCTAAAAGCTAATGACTTCCTATCTACTGTTCTTTTGCTGTTGTTGTTTTTGTATTTTGAGTCAGGGTCTCACTCTGTCATCAGGCTGGAGCGCAGCGGCACGACCATGGCTCACCACAGTCTCAACCTCCCCAGGGGATCCTTCTGCCTCAGCCTCCCGAGTAGCCGGGACTACAGGCACGTCACCACGCCCGGGGAATTTTTTTTATTTTTTTGCAAAGATGAGGTCTTTCTATGTTGCCCAGGCTGGTTTTGAACCCTGGGGCTCAAGCACTCTTCTTGCCTCAGCTCCAGCTTGTCTCGACAAATTTTGCCACTCGTCAAAGCTGTAAAACTTGGGCTCTTTATTTCTAGTTCTGGTTTACAAGGTCCCCGGGGAATTTCTGCTCCTCACCAAGGATTGTCTCCATCAACTCCGTGGATTCAGGTAACTCTGCTCCCACCACATTCCTAGGAGTTCAAGACCAGCCTGAGCAACACAGCAAACACTCGTCTTTAAAAATAAAAATTAGCCGGGTGTGGTGGCGTTCGCCCGTAGTCCCAGCTACTTGTGAGGCTGAGGCAGAAGGACTGCTGAGGCCAGCAGTTTGAGGCTGCAGTGGGGCTTGATCATACAACTCATTCCTGCCTGGGCAACAGAGTGAGATTGCGATGGGGGGGCGGGGAGAGAGAGAGAGAGGGAGAGAGAGACACACATCACGGTAACTCAACAGCTTCGGCCATCATGGTAACTCAACAGCTCTCTTACTCTGCTTTCCCGGTCAGCTGCTTCCAGCCTCTTGGATGTCAACTGTGAAGTCCACTTTGAATATCTTATCTCGACCTCATGGCTAACGTAAATCAGTGTTCTGCCGGTCTGTGGTTTCTATGGCCTCTTGCACCCGGGTACTGCCTACCTGGAGAGCCCAGATCTGTTTTCACTGCCAACTGCCTACCTCTTTCCTTTTATCGATCGCTAGTACACGTTCTTGAGAAAGAAACCCAGATTGATTTAGCTAATAACGATAACCTCAGAAGCCTCCAGCCCAGAGCTTCTCAAACTTGAGCATGGAGTCACCTGGAAGGCTTATTAAAACACAGACTGCTGCACACCACCCCTGGAATTTCTGATGCAGTAAGGCTCCAGCAGGATCCCATAACGTGTATGTCTAACAAACTTCCAGGTGATGCTGATGTTTCCGACCTTGAGACCCCACTTTGAAAACCACAGGCCCAGGCCGGGCTCGGTGGCTCAGCCTGTAATCCCAGCACTTTGGGAGGCCGAGGCGAGGGGATTGCCTGAGCCCACAGGTTCGAGACCCACCCGGGCAACTTGGTGAGACCTCATCTCTACAATAAAATAAAAAATTAGCCGGGCGTGGTAGCAGGCACCTGTAGTTCCGGCTACTCGGAAGGCTGAGGCGGAAGGATTGCCAGAGCCCAGCGGGTCAAGGCTGCGGTGATCCGGAGCGTGCCACTGCACTCCAGTCTGAGTGACAGAGTGAGACTCCGACTCAAAAAGAAAGAAAGAAAACCACAGGTCCGGCCTATATATGGGTGAGTGATCCTTGGGTAAGAAGATTCTTCAGCTGTGGGCAAAGTGCTAGGTTGCGTGATTGAAAACATGGCCACCTGTACGTAAGGAACTTCCAAGTACCATTTCCCTCAGCAAAAGGCTCTGGACATAAAACTTGTAATATGGTCTATAGACAGGCAAACAGTTTCCCTGTTTCGTCTTTTTCTAGGTGCAGCCCACCAAGTATTCACCAAGTGCCCACTATATGCCAAGTCTTCACTGTGGTAGGCACTGGAGATACAAAACTCAGCAATTTTAATTGGTAATAACAGAGGACGCAGCTAAATAATTTGAATGACTTGTAAAAAATCGAGATAAATAGTTTAGTTCCCTTTTGAATAGAAAGACATATTTTTCAAAACCGTAGAAATTCCCAAGTCTTCACTCAAGTCACATTGTGATGGAAACAGAAGCAGGACAGATGCATAAGCAAGAAAAGCATGTTCAAAAAATAGTTAAGATAAAATAATTAGCTAGGAGCCACTCAGAATGTTTAACACTGAGTAAGCCAGTCTGTGACGGTGAAAACAAACCAGCCTCTGTGCTCTCAAAATCCAGCTTCATGCAAAGGAGTATTCGGAAGGAAGGGATATTAGGCAAATCTTCCGAATACTTTGGCAGGTAATAAGCCAAATGCATACTAGTTGGGTTTTTTGTTTTGTTTCTGTTATTGTTGTTATGGATTTGGTAAAGGTCGTGTATAATCAGCCTCTACAATGGGATTCGATGTGAAGAATAGGGCACGCTATTTCTCCTTGAAAGTAGAACTGCAGGCCGGGCTCGGTGGCTCAGCCTGTAACCCCAGCACTTTGGGAGGCCAAGATGAGTGGATTGCCTGAGTCCGCAGGTTCGAGACCCGCCTGGGCAACTGGGTGAGACCTTGTCTCTACAATAAATCAAGAACTAAGCCAGGTATGGTAGCATGCACCTAGATTTCCAGCTACTTAGAAGGCTGAGGCAGAAGGATCACCGATGCCCAGCAGGTCGAGGCTGCGGTGGCCGGGAGTATGCCACCGCCCTCCAACCTGGGTGACAGAGTGAGACTCCAACTCAAAAAACAGAAGCAAAACAAACAAACAAAAAAGAAAGTAGAACAGCCAAAGAGAAGGCTCAAAACCTTCCTTGCCCAGTCATTCTAGGTTGCCCAGCCCTTCCATCTCTGAATTTTGGCAGCATTTGCTCTGCTTAAATTCACGGTGGATTGTGTTGTGTCACAGCGTCCTCTGGTGGTTTTCGATTTTTCTTGTCTCTCTTCTCTGTAGGCAGCGTTTGTCCCAGGGCCACACAAACACTTGGTGCTTAACAAAGATCTGTTGGATGGACTGGAATGAATGACATGGGTCCTATGTCCTTCCTAGTGACAGACTAGATGACTCAACGGATCTCAGTATCACTAAGAGAGTGAGCATTCAAGTGTTTTAGGCTCAGAATACTTTTTCTTTGTTTTGTTTTGTTCTTTTTATTTTTTATAGAGACAGGGTCTCACTCTATTGCCCAGGCTGGGGTGCAGTGGCACGATCCTAGCTCACTGTGTCGGCTCAGGTTACTTATCCTATCACTGGTTTTCCTTTAGAATAGATAATGCAAGATAATTTGCCATTGACTGTGCTATCAACGGAATGTCTGTGTCCTCCCCAAATTTCATATGATGAAGCCCTAACCCAAACATGATGGTGTTTCGAGATGCGGCTTTGGGGAGGGGATTTAGTTTAGATGAGGTCATGAGGGTCTAGCTGTCACAATGGTTTTGGTGCCCTTGTAGGAAAGGAAAGGGGACCAGACTCAGTGACACATGCCTGTAGTCCCAGCACTTTGGGAGGCTGAGGTGGAAGGATCACTTGAGCCCAGAAGTTCCAGGCAATGTAGCAAGACTTATCGCTACAGAAAAATCTAAAAATTAGTTGGGCTTGACAGTGCATGCCTGTAGTCTCAGCTACTTGGGAGGCTGAGGAGGGAGAATCACTTGAGCCCAGGAGTTTAAGGCTGTGGTGAGCCGTGATCACACCACTGCACTCTAGTCTGGGCAACAGAGTGAGACCCTGACTCACAAAAAAAAACAAAGGTGAAGGAGGCTAGAGTTCCTTCTCTCTCTGCCATCTGAGGACACAGCAAGAAGGCAGCTGTCCATAGAAAAGTCCTCCATCAGTACCTGATAATGCTGGCACCTTAACTTCCCAGCATTCTGAACTATGAGACAAAAATGCATATTGTCGCTGAGCATGATGACTCATGCCTGTAATCCCAGTACTTTGAGAGGCTGAGGTGAAAGGACTGCCTAAGCCCAGGGGTTCCAGAAAAGCCTGGGCAACTTGGCGAGACCTCATCTCCACAATAAGTCAAAAAATGAGCCAGAACGCACCTGTGGTTCCAGCTACTTGGAAGGCTGAGGCAGAAGGATCGCCTGAGCCCAGCAGGTCAAGGCTGCAGTGACCGTGAACGTGCCACTGCACTCCAGCCGGGGCGACAGAGTGAGACTCCTACTCTCAATAAATAAATAAATGCATATGTATTGTCTAAGCCACCCGTTCTACGATATATTGTTATAGCAGCCCGAGCTGGCTAAGATAGCCTCTTGCATCGTTTTATGGAACCCTAATGTAAGTTTGGGGGGGGTCTCTGTTCTAGAATATTGTGCCTGCAAGGTATTTCAGAGTGGGCCTTTGCATCTCAGCCAGGTCCAAAATGTGAACATCTCACTTACTGAATAAGGAAACTACGTAGGTTCAGTGATCCTTTTTGTGTGTCAGCTTCGTGTATAATGCTTTGTGGTTTGGGGCTTCGGCGAGTTTTTTTCCCTTTATGTATTCACACAACAAGTTTTATGGTTTCCACTCTGTGCAAGGGACCCCAAGAGTCAGTCTGGGGAGCGATGCACGTGCCGGTAGGACACAGCCCACCCTCAGAGTGCTTACATTCCAGGGAGAGGGGAGACGTGCACACAGATTCTACGCCAGCAGGGTCTCGGAGCACCTCGGGAGGTGACGGAAGGGGAGTTTTAACTTCAAAGAAGAGGCGACCTCTGGAAATAATTCTCTTTGGATACATGGCGCCCGTCTTTCATCCCTGGATGATGGGCACTCAACAGCAAGCAAACCACAGGAAATCAACAGCGACTGAGAGCTGATATCAGCAGTTTCTATTGAAACTGTGACTAAGGACAAAAGACTCCACTCCTGTTCTTCAATAATAATGACAATAAATTATCTGCCAATCTCACCCCCCGCCCCCGACAGTTTCCCACTACTGCCAATCACTTCAGGTAACAAAAATGCTACTAGACTTCAACACAGAAAAATCTTCTCTCAGTATTGATGGTCTTGACGATACCTCACCAGGTGCCATGAGGAAAGAAAAAAATAGCTAAGGTATTGATCCTGACCTGAGGGAATTTATTCTACAGTGGGAGAAAGTTGTTTAGGATTACTGATTAAACCCTGGATCAGCACTGAGATCTTATGAACGAATCTCCAATTTAAGCTCCGCTGTTTTTTTAAGTTTTATTGAAATAATTTGTAACATGTCTAGAACTGGGCACGATAGCGCACACCTGTAATCCCAGCACTTTGGGAGGTTGAGGCAGGTGGATTGCTTGAACTTAGGAGTTTGAGACCAGCCTGGGCATCATAATGAAACCTAGTCTCTACCAAAAAAAATTTAAAAAAATAGCTAGGTGTGGTGGTGTGTGCCTGTAGTCCCAGGTACTCAGGATGCTGAGGTCGGAGGATCGCCTGAGCCCAGGAGGTCGAGGCTGCCATGAGCTGTGATCATCGTGGTCATGCCTGGGCGACAGAGTGATATAATAATAATAATTTTTTATTATTCATAATATATCCAGGTGTTGTTAGTATTTGGGGGTTTTTTGTTTTGTTTTGAGTTGGAGTCTCACTGTGTCACCCAGGCTGGAGTGCAGTGGCAAAATCATGGCTTACTGACCGCAGCCTCGACCTCCTGGGCTCATGTGATCCTTCTGCCTCAGCCTCCCAAGTAGCTACAACTACAAGCATGTCACCACACCTGGCCAATATTTTTTATTCAAAGTGCTGGGTTTATAGGCGTGAGCCACCACACCCAGTTGTAGGTGCTAGGATTGGAGTTAGGAGTGGGAAAATATTTTATGTTTTTTACTGGAAGAAAATATTTGCAAAGCATTTGTTGATAAAGGTATGGTATGTGCAGAATGTAAAGTTCTTCTGCAACTCAATAATAAAAAGACAAGCCACCTAATCAAAAGTTGAGTGAAAAACTCAGACACTTCTCAAAAGAAGACACATAGAGCCAGGTATGGTGGCTCATGCCTGTAACCCCAACACTTTGGGAAACAGACGGATTGCCTGAGTCCAGGAATTTGAGACCAGCCTGGTCAACATGGTGGGACCTTGTCTGTACAATAAATCAAAAAATTAGCCAGGCCTGATGGCGTGTGCCTGTAGTCCTAGCTACTTGGAAGACTGAGGCAGAAGGATCGCCTGAGCCCAGCAGGTCGAGACTGTGGTAGCCGTGATTTTACCACTGCACTCCAGCCTGGGTGAAAAAGTGAGACTCTGATTCAAAAAAAACCCCATAGAAATGGCATAATAAGCACATGAAAAAGTGCTCAACTTTTTATTAGTCACCAGGGAAACATAAGTTAAATGAGATACCACTATACACCTCTCAGACTGACTTACAAATAAAAGAACTAGCTCTACCAAATGGGACTCAGATATGGAGCAGCCAGAACTCTCAGACATCGTTGGTAGGCCTGCAAAATGATACAGCTATTTTGGGAAAAGGTCTGGCATGTTTTTGTAAAGCTAAACATAAACCCACCCTGCACTCTGGCAATTCCACTCCTAGATATTTACCAGAGAAAAAAAATCTAGCCAGGCATAGTGGCACACATGTGTAATCCCACCTACTCAGGAAGCTGAGACACAAGGCTCACTTGAGCCCAGGAGTTCCAGGCTGCATTGAGCTATGACCTATCTCTAAACAAAAACAAAACAAGCCTGTCTCCACAAAGACTTGTAAAAGAACATTCATAGCAGCTTTATTCATAATATCCCAAAACTGAAACAACCCAGGTACCCATCAATAAGAGAATGAATAAGCTGTGGCATATTCATACTGTAAGCAAAAAGTAACAAAACACAACAGCAAAAAAAATAAAAATAAGCAACAACACTGATGTTATGTCGTGAGGAAGAAGCCTTACTCAAAAGAGAATATATTCAAAGATTCCATTTATATGAAGTTTGAGAACAGGCAAATCTACTCTATGATAGAAGAAAAATGAAAACTGTTGTTGCTTCCTTTGTTGGGTGAGTGCTATGGTCTGACTGTTTGTCTCTCCCCAAAATTCATCTCTTCAAACCCAATACCAATACAATAGTATTAAAAGGTGGGGACTTTGGGAGATGATTATGTCGGGAGGGTGGAGCCTTCATAAATGGGATCAGTACCCTTATAAAAGGAACCCAAGAGAGATGCCTTGTCCCTTTCTTCCATCATGTAAGCACACAAGAAGGTGCCATCTGTGGATCAGCAAATAGGACTTCACCAGACACTGAATCTGCCAGAGCCTTGATCATGAACTTCCCAGCCTCCAGAATTGTGAGAAATAAATTTCCACTGTTTATAAGTCCCTAGTCTGTGGTATTTTGTTACAACAGTCTGAACGGACTAGAACAGTGGGGGTGGAGATTGACTATATTAGTCAATTTTTTGGGACACGAATGCATATCTTAATGGGGTTTTGGTTACAAGTATATAGGGTGCCAAAAAATGTGTACACATTTTAAGAGCTATTATCTATGTATTACTTTTTGAAGTTGAATTAATTAAGGTAGCAACATGTAGTATGACGTTCGCTCAACTATGCTTCCACCATTTTCTTTGACTGTTCTGCCTGTCGCATGGTGACTCTAGCATTTGTTTTATTAATGACATCTTTTGAGCAAATGTCATACTTAAAATGTATATACATTGTTTTGGCACCCCCTGTATATGTATTTACCAAAACTCAACAAATGTGCACTTAAGATATGTATATTTCATTGTACATAAATTTTATATCAAAAGAAAAATTATAAGCAAATATGAAGCATCAGGTAACAATATACATGCTGAAATATTTAGGGGAACTATATTAATATCTCCAACTAATTTTGAAATGCATCAAAAAGTATGATGGAGCAGAGAATGGGGCTTATGGGTTAAAAATACATATGATGGAGCAATGAATGGGTAGATGAATAGACGTGACAAAACAACCATGATATAATGTTTTTGTTTGTTTTGAGTTGGAGTCTTACTCTGTCACCCAGACTGAAGTGCAGTGGCATGCTCACAGCCACCCCAGCCTTGACCTGCTGGGCTCAGGCGATCCTTCCAAGTAACTGGAACTACAGGCATGTGCCACCATACACAGCTAATTTTTTGATTTATTGTAGAGACGCGATCTCGCCAAGTTGCCCAGGCTGGTCTCCAACCTCTGGGCTAGGCAATCCTCTAACCTCAGCCTCCCAAAGTGATACGATTACAGGCGTGAGCCACCATGCCCAGTCCTGATATAATCTGAAAGGAAAGACCGAGAGTGAGAAATGTATTTTTTTATCTTGTTCCTAAATCCTGATACAATGATGAGAAAGTAGAAGCTATGTTTTGGAGAAATGCATACTTTAGGTAAAGATTAACTTTGCCAACTTTGTCTTTTCAGAAACACAGACTTCTCAAACCTGACCAGTATCGACCCATTGTATACTCAGTGCATGGTGACTAGTACCCTCCTCAGGGTTTTTTGTCCAAACTTCCTGGTGCTGGGTGTTGGCGGTGTCTCATGGTCCGGCAGATTGGCAATCAAGCTTGCCTAGAGTAAAGGGAGTTTACAAGGCCTGAGACTTTACACATTAGGCACAGGTTATGCAAATCACAAAACTTGTGGTTACAAAAGTTATGCAGATCGCAGGACTTGTTACCGCTCAGAGGAGGGAGCAGATGAGGATTCTATCTTCCAGTAAATTGGGTGCTGATCACCCAAAGCTGCCCGCTAGGAATGCATAGGAAATAAGGGGAAATGCATCCTCCATTAGATCTAAGGATGTTACTAAGGAATGTACAGGAGCACTGGGATCCTTATCACGTTCTTCTCTAGGGGCTGTGATAATGTGGGCAGACATTAGTGGGTCTCTGTGTCACAGGGTCTCCAAGACATTCGCAGGGGGTCAATAAGGAAGTCATAGCAGTCGCACCTACCTGATTGCAACACCTCCAAGGGAAAGGATTAAAGCCATGGCTCAAGGGGGCTACAGGGCCACACTCATGTAGAGTGTAGGCCTGCTTCCTGTCTGTGGAAAGTGAACCTTTCTTAAATAAATCTTTTCTTTTTTCACCTCCGCGTGTGTTGCAATTATTTGCATTACTCGGGTCTCCGGTTGCCAGCATACACCTCCGGTATGTCGGCTCTGGTGGTGCTGCGCCCATCTGCATTCATACCTCCACCCTTACCCTGTCTGTACCCTAGCAGAATCTAGGTCATGGCTTCATGGGTGTTCTTTGTAAAATTCTTTCTTTTTTTTTTTTGAGTTGGAGTCTCACTCTGTCGCCCAGACTGGAGTGCAGTGGCCGCTCCCGGCCACCGCAGCCTCGACCTGCTGGGCTCCGGCGATCCTTCCGCCTCAGCCTTCCAAGTAGCTGGAACTACAGACGCACACTACCTCGCCAGCTAATTTTTTGATTTATTGTAGAGATGAGGTCTTGCTTGCCCAGGCGGGTCTCGAACCCGCGGGCTCAGGCAATCCACTCACCTCAGCCTCCCAAAGACACGGGATTACAGGCTGAGCCACCAAGCCCGGCTTAGGTCAAAACTTTTAACAAAGTCCTTCACACTCTTTACCTTCTACATCTGAATGCAGATGATGATAAAAGTTTTAGAAGTGGCAAAGTAACAACATAAAGGAGTCTAAATCACTTTGTGGAGGAGAGCCACTTAATGGCCAGGAACAACTACCCGAGACAGCTCTGTGACTAGGAAATACATTTCTATTGTGTTTGAGTCATTACACATTTTGGTTTTATTTTCAACAGCAGTTTATCTACCTTAAGTAGTACAGAAATCGGTGTCCGAGTGTTAATGTATGAAATAACCAAAATATGAGTCACTTAGTAGTTGTGCAATGGGAGGCAAGAAAACAGACTAGGCTGCAAAAGTGGTGAAGCCCATGTTATACAGTGGCAAAGTATTTCTTAAAACTATTGCCTGCAATCATTTGGAAGGCCATTCAAGTATCTGTTGAGTCTGCCACTCTAGGAGGAGACTTATATGGACACAGAATGTTAGTGTGTGTCAGGGTTGAGGTCTTTGCTGCTTACAAGAAATTATTACTAGAAAAGTATAATCCCTGTCAATAATTGATTAATTTACAAGCAGAAACAAAAGAGAATAAAGAGAGCCCTCAAATCTGGAAAAACCTATCTACTGGACCTCAAACTGAAAATAAGACTGAATCAGAAACAAAAAAGCACAAAGACAAATCAAAAGCAAACTCACCCACCCCCAAAAAAACTTTGAAAGGAGAAAAGCTCATTAATTCTCTGTTAAATGTAGCCCCTCAACAGTGCCCACAGTGTTGCCTTTCCTCACAAACCTATTGTTCAGATGACCTCCAGGTAACTGCCGTTGCACTGAGAGAAAGCTATGGAGACAGGGAAGCAAATAATTTTCAGAACTAGGTCTGGTAACGAACTTTGGGTGTGGTTACTGGCACTTGGAATTTATTGGAAGCAAGTAAATGAGAAGCATTCTGTTTTTTGAAGGAATTCTATTACCAAGAAATCACGAGCTTGGATAATTTTTGATTGGTTAGAACTTGCTCTTTGGTCCTAAATTTGTAGAGCAAGAATTGAGTTATGTTAAATAAGATTCATAGGAGGCTATTGGTTTGGATTGAGCTTTTGGACTGAAACAAAGCAAAATGGAGTCACTAAAGTTTCATGTCACCAAACTGAAACTAAGTTGTTTATCTGACCTTTCAAGAAATCAGGAGAGAGAAGAGTAGTAGCCAAATCTCCAAATAGTCCAGTTTTAGCCAACGTGATAAGGAAGTCCCTCTGCTTAATCTTTACAGGAAATGTAACTTTGGGAAGACCAACCCGCTTTTTGTTTTCTGTTTCTGCTTCCTCAGCCCTTTTCTGCCTATAAAACCAATCTCCTCTGTTCAGTTTATCAGAACACTAATTCTATTTTATGGGATGAAGCACAGCTCGATTCTAAAATCGCAAATAAAGCCAATTAAGATCTGTAAACTCAATTTGTTGCAATTTTGTCTTTTGACAGCTATAAAAGGTGTACGGTTTTCAGAGAGGATACTCCAGAAGTGGCCAAAAAGAACCATGGACAAGGAAGGCTATCAGAGAGGACAGAGTAAGGGGCCCTAAAGAAAAATAGACAAGAAATTGTTCCCAAAGAGCAGATTAGGGGACTAAGCAAGGAACTGACCTTCCCTGTCAGGCAGAAGGTCTTCACACTGCCTACGCAGCAAGATTTCCTTATGCTATTAACCGAGGACTATGTTTTCCCCTCTTCCTCTTTTTTCGTGAATGGGAGTCTTATTGCAGTTATCAAGGCCTGGTTCCAACATTGTATAGTGGCTGTGTGTTAGAGGGACGGATAACTGGCCTTTTAGTCAACAAACTGCTGGACCACAGTGAACCACATACAGATCTGATTGAGAAGATATTGTATCCTCAGGTGTCCTGGACTTTAAGGTGGATGTACTGACTGAATGAGACTTTGAGGAGGGTATGATTGTAGTCTCCATGAAAAAGAAGGGTGCAAGTGGACAGTTGGTGTCCAGAAGGGTGGATTGCAATTAGACAGACATTTGTTTACTAAAAGTCCTTTTCTTCCTGAGCACAGCTCGTCCACGCTTCCCTGGCTGTACAAGCAGTGAGGGGTGGCTGCATGATGGAGTTGTAGCCAACAGAATGTGAGTGTGCCATTCCAGGTCAAGAAGTTGATGTGTCTCCTTCTTGCTCTCTTTCCCCTCTTGAAGGAAGAATACAGATAACAATGGGGTCTGAGGCTCTAGGGGATAGTGCAGCTATAAACTGGAAGGAGTCTGGGATTATGAATCACCACGTGTGGAGAACTGTCTTTAGGTGGATGCTGGGTGAGTGAAAAATAAACTACTGTTTTTGAGCAGTTATAAAACTTCATATACTTGTGGCTACAACTTAGTCTACTTAATATAAGAAGTAACATGATCTCTCTCTATGTTATCTGCTTAACCCTTTCTCTGTCTGCAGACTTGTTCCTACTCTGTAACCCAATGTTAGCCTGAGCTTCCCTTTCCCTAGAGGTCTGGGTGAAATTGGAATGAACCTCCAATTCCTTATCCTGTGGGCATCCAAAGCCTTTGCCAAGATGTCTCTGAATTCCCAATAGAACTTCTGTTCTTACAGATTCTGTTTTCTCTTGAAGTCTTCCGCTCATGTGGTTTCTGCTCTGTTTCACCTTTTTTTTTTTTGAGTTACATATACATACATACATACTTCTCACTTACACAATTATTTATGAGTATAAAATGTTGTAATGAGAAGTTGGTGAGGAAGACATGGAGGAAGAGCTTACACCCACAGTAGTGCAAACCTCGAATGAAACAGAGGTGTCGTCACTCTAAGTCACCCACCTCAAGTGAGTGTTCCTGACTCTTCACTTCACCTTGTCCCAACTTGTCTCCCGAGTTTTCACTCTTCTCTCTCTCTCTATTTTTATTTTTCCCCTTTACTTATATTAAGAGCCAGACAAAAGCCCTTGGGTACTATGAACAGACTAAAGAGTTGGCATCCTGGGAAAGCTAGTGAGTGGGTGTCTTTTAAAGCCAATGTTTGGAGGGGAGGCAGAACTCTGTCTGGGCTATGTGGGTGGGGGGGGGAAAGCAAAGTAGAAGGGACCACACTTAGCCTCTACTCTGTCATCCTGAGCAATTCAGCTCTGGCCCTAATATGCACAACTCACTGAGTAACATAAAAGAACTGTGTTTAGCTCAACACACACTTTTTATATCTATCTATCTATCTATCTATCTATCTATCTATCTATCTATCTATCTGTCTATCTATTGAGCTGGGGGTGTAATCCTGTCACCCAGACTGGAGTGCGATGGCATGAACATTACTCACCACAGCCTTGACTTCCTGGGCTCAGGCAATCTTTCTACCTTAGCTTCCTGCATAGCTGGGACTGCAGGCATTTACTACCACACCTGGGTAATTTTTTTGTATTTCATTTTTATTTCTGTGAGAGTCAAGGTCTTGCTATGTTGCCTAGGCTGGCCTCAAACTCCTGAATCCTCCCGCTTCAGCCTCCCATAGTGCTGGCATAACAGGTATGAGCCACTGGGGCAGGCTCTCAACTCACCCTTTTAGAAGTTGTTGTTTTAAAATCAACTACCTATTTTTATGCAATCACGTCCTTGGGGGCTCACTCCAACCACATGTGGCTTATCAAAGTATTTGTTGCAAATGTACTCTTCTCTTTCTGAGAAGTTTTGGTAGTCTAAATTTTCCATTTTCTTCACATTTTTCATGACATTTGTACTACCCTAATGAGGTTTCACTATGGCTTATAGATTGGCATTCCAGGCATTAGTCTATCAGTTTCCTTCTAATACAGAATTGCTCAACTCTTTCCCTCCATTTTAGGAGGAAAACCAAGAAAATGTCTTTTTTATCTTCAGCAGAATGGTTTTCCTTCTCCTATGAAGTCTTGGCACCAACTTATGTTTGTTATTGAAGGATTCCCTAAGCAGTTTATTGTGGTACTTTCCCCAAAGTTAATTTTTTATACCTATAATGAATTTTGATTGTAGCTGTTAATATCATAAGAATGTTTTCTACCTTATTTAACATGTACTTGACAGAACACGATCATTTTAGCCCTTAAACTAAATTAACTTTCAGCTCCAGCAGGGTTGTCATGTACAGCTGTACAGGTTGTACACTAAACAACTCTTGGGGCATCTTTTTCACTATAATCTATGTGACTGGTAATCTCTAAAGCTGCATAGTCCACAACCTGTACAACTATATGTTATAAGGACCACCCACCATCCATCTATCATCTCAATGACCTAATTCCAGATTCCTGGGAGAAAACATTTGACGATCCATTCTGGGTTAGTTTTTCACTCCTTTTACATGGGATATGCTTAGATTGGAAACATCATGTTGTACACACATTTATCCAGAACCTTACTCCTTTGGAGGAGCCCATATTGGGGAGTGAGAAGCAGCTCATAGAGAAGGGGTTATATGAGAAGGATAGACATGCAGAAACAAGATATTGCCAAGGGCCAGTGATAGAAAAAATGGATAGTCAAAGGGATGCATAGAAATATCATCAAGCTGATGTTTTTCAGACTATAAGCTATGACCCTCTAATGGGCTGTGAAATCAATTTGGTGAGTGACACTTCGAAAAAACATAAAATAAAAGAGATGAGAAAATATAAGGCTGCAAGTCGCCTAGTAAAAGTAAACTAGTATGTAAAGTGTGGATTGTGGTGCAAAATGATAACCCCCCCCCCCAACAAAAAACCAGACCAAAGTGCAAACCAAACAGTGTCCCTTACTCTGCCAGCCCACAGGTTCGATGCAGGCACCCTGGGAGCATTCATCTGAAAGGGTGTCTTCGGGCCTCCCCTCCCCAACTCCTCCTGTTATCTTACCTGATCTTCTTTGCTGAAACTTTTGAGTCTGATTCTTGCCTCCCATCATCCCCAGGTCTCAGACTTTCTTCTTCTCAACTCCATGCCTAGGCTCACCTAGGGAAAGTCCAGCCTGGTTGGACTCCCCAAAATCCCAGGAAGGGAAAGTTGAAGAAATGACAACAGTGTAAGTTGCCATGTCCAGCCTTCTCTTGCCCCACTTCCCAGCAGATGGAACCCCTCTTTGGCTCCTCAGCCCACCTTTACCTTGGCAGACAATTGGTCAGAGTCTCCAGCCTACAGGAGTAGGGCCTCAAGTTAGTTATGCTCATCTGAGTCCAGTGTCCCAATGGCATGGGGTACGTCTCAGGGTCTTGCTTCCTAAACCTTGACCTGTGGCTAATTGAAACAACTGGGATGCTGCTTAAATTTTATGGTTTGTACTTTCTGTCCTGGGGTTCTGCATGTAAACCAAGTTGACCTGGGGACCAGAAAATGTTCCTAACATCTCCCTCTTCCTACTGGCAGGAAGGTCCTTTGTCTGAATGAACTGATTACCCACAGAACAACACTGCCGCCTGCCTGTCTTTCAGGGCCCCTCCCACATGCTCCCCGCAGAGACCACTTAAAAGCCAGCTTGGGACAACAGCTTTCTGCATCAGGCTTGTATGCAGGACCACCTTCTGACTACTTCTCCCACCTGGGGATTTCTTCTCTGGAGCTCTGGGAATACAATCTCTGATTTCCTATACCTGCTTCCTGTTCTTTAATTTTGGTGACTAGTTTGGACGTCCATCTCTGCAACCGTGCCTTAACTCTGTTACCTGCACTCTCTTTTGACCTGACCAAACATTAGAAGGACACCTACAACTCCTGCCAATTATTCTCCCCAAATAGGGCAGCCAGATTTAACAAATAAGAAACAAGTCATCCTATTCAATCAAAATTTCGTATAAGCAACAAATAATATTTGCATGTCACATGCCATATTTAGGACAAACTTCTACTAGAAAATTATTCATTGTTTATCTGAAATTCAAATCTAACTGCATATTCTGTATTTTATCTGCCAACCCTCCCCCTACAGTTCCTTGCTGAGGGAATGGCCTTAAGCTCTTCTTTACACATGGGTAGGTGGTCATGCTCTGTACCACAGGACTCGACCCCTGCCCCATTCCCAAGGTCACAACTGGTTGGATCAGCAGTGATCACTTGACCCAAGGGCAGCCGGTACATAGGTCAACCCACTGGTACAAAGGTTTTGCTCAAGAGGGAAAGAGTGATTAAGTGATCCAATCAAATGTTCCCTCTCAGGAGTTTGAACTCAATAAGAGGAAGTGAGAGAAATCAGTTGGTAGGAGGGATGGAAGCCAAAAGATACAGAGAGAATGCATCAGTAACTAGAATTCACGAAGTAGTGGAAGCCCTGAACAAGCAGCACTGAGGAGAGGGGAGGAGAGTAGAAAGGAGTTACTCAAGAGTAATAGGAACAGTCTAAGTAGGAGAGAGGAAGGACACCACTAGTCATGGTAATGGTAGGATGCCAGGGACAGTGAGCACCAATTCTGAGAGTCCATGAGATACCATGCTGATTTGAGCTGCAACCTTCTAGTTCACAAACCAAGAACCAGACTTCCTAAAACCCATCTGGGCCACACTTCTTTTTCTTTCTGTGCAGTCTGGTGGTTTAGTTTGGTTCACACAAGAGGCCTGTCTACTTGGCTGACCTTTTTTCTCATTTCTATTTCTATCCGTCCAATGAATCTTTATAATTTCTGGTACAGAGTCAGCCTAACCCAGAAAGGAAACACTCTTAACCCTGAATATGCTCTTTTGTACCCTCATCCAGGGGGAAGGGGATTTACCCCCACCCTTACCTCTTACTGCCATGTAAAGCTCCAGATACTGTTAACTGCTGGAACCAACCTGGAACTTCAGACCCTATACCTTGTGGCACTGTCTGCCCCTCCGAAATATTGGTTGTGGCATCTTCCCATCCCCACTGACCTAGTACCAAGCACAGTGTCTGGCATGTGTCTGGAGACCAATGACTGATGCTCTGAGGTTCTCCATCTCCTTTGGATTGGTTGTGGTATAGAGGAATTAGAAACCCTGAATGTGAGTTCTGGCTCTGCAACCTCAAATCCTCCAAGCCTTTTCTTCTCTATAACATAAGAATGGTGTTATCTACCTGTTAGGCCTGTTGTGAAGCTTAAAATAGCAGATGTGCAAAAGTCTCTATATAATAAGTCTTGAAAAAGCTTTTCTACATCTGAGAATAAGGAAGCTGCATTTTACAAGGGTTGCACTTTATAAGAGCTCGTATAAGTAGAAAACAAACACATCTCATGATACAAGATTCCTCCTGGCAAAGAATGGCAGCTGTTTATATTGGCTAGATGGTAGAATAAACAGTTTGCTGGGCTTTCAGATAGAAAATGTTGCAATTTTGGACACATTTTCAATTTTAAATTACTTGCATTATTTTTGAAATTTCTAAAAATAAATCTTTGCCATTACCTTTATTTTAAACTCTTTTAAATGCACCCAGGTAAAATTTGCTTAAAATGCCCCTGTCTTGAACTCCATGACTTGAGAGAGAAGAAGATGAAAAATGCACTTTGTGATGCAAAATGGATGATTCTTTATGGTCCTGCACAGCTTCATGTTCCAGCATCACATTAGCCTCTGTATCTGCTCAGTATTCACTCTGGAATTTTTAAAAATGTCATAACAGTGTGCTTTCAAAATAATATGGTCATGCACCCCCCCCCCCAAGTGTATAATATTGTCAGGATGTTTTATCTGGTGCCATATATCTTGCACATGACGAATCCATTTCCCCAAACAAACCATCACATATGTCCACACTGCCTATAAATTTTGAATCCTAACATCTACACTATTACTGTCTAACATTTGGATTGGCCCGAGTTGGGCAAAATTGGGTGATATTTTTAAGGAATTAGAGGATGTCACTCTTCTTCCTGACAGGTCCCCTCTGGAGAAAGTAATGTCAGCAACATGCAAGATTTAACCCTGCTGGAGAAAGCCCCAGATACACTCCCCAGGGTACCAGGAGATTAAGCAGGCAGATCTGTAAGCATCCCCACCTCTGGGGGTGATAACAAGGTCACCCTGTACTTAGGTTTGGCTTTATAAGAATACATCTGGCATCAATAGAGTTTCTTTCTTTCCAAAGTGCTTTCCTATTTATGATCTCATTTTACCCTTACAAGGGAGGAAAGGAAGCTGGTTAGGACAAGCAAACTTGAGTTTCTCCTTCTCTGTGGCTGCACAAGTCATTTCACCTTCCTCAGATTCAGTCTTTTCATCTGTAAAATGGTATCATAATTGCTACTGGTCGTTTAAGTTTGTGTAAGTACAATGTTCCTGTGAGTTGGGCCAGGAAGTACTTGAGAAAATACAAGAAGCTGTAGACAAACACACTATGATAAGAGTTACTTATATACTCTGAAGTTGTCGAGCTGGAAGGAAACTAAGAAATACACAGTAAAGAGTTTTTCAGACCTTATCTTGTGAAGACACACAGATGAATCATGGCATGACAGGGCATACTACTTTTCTAGGCTCAGATTTTTGGTTTCTCCCTTCGAGAGACACCTAAATTGTAAGCCAAATGCCGTTGCTGGCATTGGCTCTTTCTCTGCTCTACTCTCACTCAAGGAAGCATGTCAGAATGCAGGTGAGAGAGGTTGTTATAAAGGTAACCTTGATTTTACTCTAATCTATTTTCAAAAGTTCCAGCATTCTTTTATGGAATGTATCCTTCATCCAAACTGATTTAAGCAACAGCTGAAATTTATTGACTTGTGAAATAAAAGAATATCCAGAAGTAGATGCTTCAGTCATGGCTAGATCCACGGGCTCAAATAGCTTCAACAGGACTTAGACTATTTATTCATCTCTAGGTTCTGCTTTTCTTTGCATTGACATTGTCAGACAGAGTCCTTTCATGAGTGATAAATGGCCGATGGCAGGCTTATCTTCAAAGCTTAGCACTCTCTGTCAAAAGAGAGTTTTCTTTTCCCAATAGTTTCGGTGTCAAGTTTTAAGATTAAGACTCATTGGGCCGACTTGGAATCACTGTTCCTTGTCCCTGAATTAGTTATTGTATTCAGGGAAATGGGATGTGTTTATTGGCTAGGACTATATCCTTTCTTTCTCTCTCTCTTTTTCTCCAAGATGGGGGACTGGGGGATGGAGGTAGGGTCAGCCTCATTTGGACTGAGGGGGGCATGGATATTCCCCAAAGGAAAATTGAGGGGCTGTTGCTAGAAAATGGGAGAACGGAAGCTGAGTGGGCAAAACCAATCGGCAGGCACTACAGTAAACATGAAACTTGGAAAATTATTAGTAAGAAATTACTCATAATACATGTTCTACACAGGGTTGTGATCTCCCGGTGTGTTAGGACAATATGGTGAAAACTAGCTCATCTAACTCAACCCATTCATCTTGAAGATTTTATTGTCATTTGATAAGTTTGTTTTGGGCATAATGACTTGAAGTTTTGTTTGTGATTTTGACACCTCGTGAGAGGTCTTCTCAGTGTCAGGAGCCAGCCTAAGAGCTCTTCTCAAGTTTCCCAAGAGAGAAATTGTGCCTCCAAAGGTGAAGAGGCCTGCTTTATAAACATAGCACCCATGCTTCTTGCAGTGGAAAGCAAAACCTTAAAATACTTAATACTTTGGTTTTCCAACTTTTTTGTGACTCAGAGGTGGTAGAAGGAGTTGCAATTCTTATCACCCGCATTTAGAGACAAGAAAATTGAAATGGAGAGAGAATGGGCTCATATGTAGGCAGTACAAGGACTATGCCTGGCACCACTTTTCTCAGGCAGTGTGACTAGCTACTTCCGTGGTGTGATTAGAGGTACTTCGCAAGGCTTACTAATACTGTAAACCTCTAAAATAAGCCGTCTCTGCCACAAAAGTGCTTCTTAATGAGATGTGTGTAGTTGAATGGGATCAAGGCATTAGATTATCTGGAGGACAATGTATAATTAATGCATTTTGGGGGGTCAGTTCAATTTAATAAATAGTTATTGAGGTACTACTAGTTGGATCATTGAGAGTGGTTTTTTTGTTCCAAGTAAAGACATACCTTGGAGATATTGTGGGTTTGGTGTCAGACCACTGCAATAAAGTGACTATCGATATAAAGCGAATCATATAAAGTCTTTGGTTTCCCAGTGCATATAAAAGTAATGTTTACACTATACTGTAGTTTATTGAGTGTGCAATAGCATTATGTCTAAAAAAAACCCCCACAATGTACATACCTTAATTTTAAAATACTTTATTGCTAAAAAATGCTGACACTGAGACACAAAAGTAAGCATAGGCTGTTGGAAAAACAGAACTGATAGACTTGCTCGACACAGGGTTGCCGAAAATCTTTGATTTATAAAAGACTCAATATCTGCAAAGTGCAATAAAGTGAAATGCAATAAAATGAGGTATGCCTGTAATAGAAAACCCAATTCCAACAATCTTAAAATATAAAAAAAAGTATTGACAATTCCAGTGTTAAGGAGTTTTTCAGGTGAGGCTTTATCCAGAAGACCCAGCTTTTTTCTCTTTATTCGCAGACTTTTGAGGGGTCTGCTTCATCCTAAGACTGATGCCTTATGATCACAGGGTGGCTGCCAGAGTGTTCTGAAGATTACATTCTTCCTCATTTATACCTAGAATGAGAATAGTTATCTAAGAAGTTTACAAGGATAAGATAGCTCTTTCCTAGGGAGCATCTCTGTACATCTCCCTGGTTCAAACTGGGCCATGTACTGCCTATTCTTGAACCATGTTTGGTGGCCAAGGACCATGCCTGGCACCGCATTCCTCAGAGTCGTGTGGGCTGTGGAAGGGAGGGGACTTTTTTGTATGGAGTCCATACACTGTTAACAGGAGGAAGATAAATAAATGCAAAAATGCATCTTATTAGAAGCTGGAATTTTGTTAATAAGTAGAATTGTACTGAATAGTTGTAAAACATAACAAAGGGAATCAAGTCTCAAGGGAAAAAGAGAAAATAATTTTAATTTGGGCATATTGAGTTTGAAGAGTCTGTAGAATATTTGGACAATGCTGTTGGAGGGCCAGTTAGAAATAAGGAGCCAGGACTTCTGAGCCCTGGTTTGTGTTGGAGTTGTTGATATGGTGGTTAAAGTCATGACAGCTGAGGCAAGTAGGTGCAGGGCAAGCACCCAGGGAAGGGCAGGGAGATGAGACGGAGCCTTGGCACTTAAAAGGTGGGAAAAGGAAGGGGGACCAAGGGTACCAGAAAAGTGAGAACACTGTTTCAAGAAGGCCTAGGGAGAAGGGGCAGTTCAAGAAGGAGGGAGGGTCATCTCAGACCAGGTAAGATGAGGTCTTAGTGGTGTCTGTTCAATTTAGCAACAGGTAGGTCATTGGTGGTTTCTGCAGAGGGATGTCAAACGGTGGAGAAGGGGTCAGTGAGACAAGAGTGGAAAGTGATGTGGCTGAGGCACTGACAGGGGACTTCATCATGCAGAGCCTGTCTTTTAAGGCCAAGAGGAAAAGGAAGAGAGGGCAGAACTCAGAGATAAAGGAGCAGGCTCTCCTTTTATTGAAAGCGCATCGGGGAGGTTACATACTTTTTGTATCAGGCCACTTGACCAAATCAGGACTGAGATGGGGGCTGGGATCTGCTTTAGATTGTAGACCGCAGCATACAGACCCCAGGTATTTTCTTCTCCTAGACCAAATAAGGACTGATGTCGTCTCCAGTGCCCATCTGCAATGTACTCAGGTATCCAGATACTTTCCTGCCCTCCTGTCCACCCTGAGCCAGCCCAAGGGCATCTTTCAGTGGAAGCTTGGGCACCCTGTGTGATAGTAGGTATCTCCATTGCTCTCCATCTCTCACCTCACCCTGAAGGAAGGTACTAGGGCCCCTTCAAACTCTATATGAGTACCTTTCAGATTGCCTAATGTGTAACCAACTTGGCACAATGTCCAGCCTCCCCAAACACTCTCCCTTTCATTTCTGTCTTCATCTTGCAACTTGACCTTCACCTGTTTTGAAATCCCTGTTTGACCTTTGAGAAGGTCTGGGCCTTCTGAGAATCTGATGAATATTCTTGAATAGGTCTTAGCCCTTTTATCTCTTTTGTTTTCTTGTCTAGAGGACCTATTGCTCCCTTTCCTTTCAACCTGTTGCTGATAGTGTCCTGTCCCTCACTGACTGTCCCCATGGAAAACACCCTAGACTGGTGGGCAGAGCCTAAGGACAAGCTGCAGTGTCAGGGCCCATGTCAAAGTTTCCCCCCCTCAGCTTCTCCTTTTCCCACCTCTGCTTTTCCTCATTACTTCAGAGAGAAAAATCCCAAAGAGGGTGTTTCTGAGACTTGGCAAAGGGAGGGGAGAGTTCAAGGGTTCTCAGGAATGCAACAGTCAATGCCTCTAATTAGCACCCCAGGCGCCCCTGTTCCCTCTGGCCTATTGCTTTGTAATCATCTCTGTGCACTCTGCCTCAGACATGCACTCTGGCACTGAGAGCCACTTCGGAGGTGCAGAAGGATTCCAGGAAATGGCAGGAAGGCCTCCAAGGAGTTTAAGTAAGTACTTGGCCAGGGCTAAAGTCTGCCTTCATCTGGGCCCTAGTGCTGACTTTTCTATCAGGGGAGCTATTAGCTTCTTCCTGGGAATCTACATTCCATTCCACACCCAACAGTGGAGCATTAGCTACTTAGGCTTTCAAGTGCTCTAGGCCTTGTATTCTACTTCTGCCTACTTTGAGCCAGCAAATGATTTTAGCAGAAGTTCATGAAGACCGACCTCCTCTGTGCTCAGTGCTGTGAACCAATAATATGGCCTCACAAGTAGATTTTTCCTATCTTTAACTCCCTTCTTATCTTATGCTAGTGCTCCAGCCCCAAAGATAAGACCTATGCAAGTAAAATAAGTAGAGAATCAATCAACTTTGCATTCAGTTCTTGAAGAATATAATCATGGCTCTACAGGGAGTCAGTATAATCTAAAGTTGTAGTGTCCAATATGGTAGCCACTAGCCATATGCAGTTATTTAAATGTAAGTTAAGTAGAATTCAATGAAACTAAAAATTCAGTTTCTCAGTCATATTAGCCATAGTAGGTGCTCATCAGCCATATGTGTCGTAGTGGCTGCCGTATTGGACAATGCAGAATTAATTATATTCTCACTATGCAGAAAGTCCAGTTGGATGGTGTTGGCCTATGGTAATAGAGGCCAACTTCAGAGTATAGGTGGCTCCATCAGGACCTGGAAGAACAGCAGAATTAGATAAGAGAGGAGGGGAAGGGTCTCCAGGTTGGAGAAACCATGTTCAGAGGTTGGAATGAACTTGGTATAGTGCGCCAATACTCAGGAGGAGAGGACTAGCTGAAGTAGAGCATTCCTTCTGAGGAACCGTGAGAGCCATCGTCACTCTGATAATAACAGGCACAAGGAATGTAACAGAAAAGCCCAAACTGCTTCTCTAAATTCTCAACTGAGATTGAGATTTATGGGATTCCCATAATCCCACCCTTTCATATTTACTCTGTACGATTGAGAGAATTCTGGTTAAACTTTGGGCTTCTAATCTTGGGGGAATGGTGGTTTGGCATCCTAATTCTGGTTATCTGCTCTATTTGAAGACATTGCTGAGGATGCACTAGGATGGGGACCTGGACCTGTGACCTCTGACTACTCCTCTCCCCAAGCTGGCTCTGAGCTTTACCAACTGAGCAATGATGAAAAGCCCAGAAGTCAACCCACTTGAGTTCAAGTACTGGCTCTTGTACTTACCAGCAAAGTGCCCATAGGCAAGTAATTTAACTCCTCCAAATCTCAGTTTACCCATCTGCAAAATGGCGATGATAATAATGCTAACCTCACAGAGTAGTTATGAGGGTTTAATGGAATAACTTTTGCAAAGGACTTGCCAGCGTTCATGGCAAAATGACTGTAACCTGTTATTCCTTATCATATTAAAGTTGTTTACTGGTTCACCGCTGTCATTGTATCTGCTTTCCTCTTAATTTAAACATTTTGAACTGCAATTGAATTCATCAATTTTGTTCTTTAATAATTTGTATTCTTTGTGTCTTATGTAAGACAGATTCCCTACTCCAAGAACTTAAAGATAGTCTGCTGTGTTTTCTTCTAAAACTATTTTTAAGTGAATTTTTAATTGAAGTATAATATACTCACAGAAAAATGCACACATAATAAGAGTGTAGCTCCATGAATTTTTACAAGGTCAATACATCCATGTAACCAGACCCACGTCAAGAAAGTGCATCATCAGAAGCTGAGAAGCCCCATTTGAGTCTCTTTTAGTCACAACCTACCTCGTCAGGGTAAACACCAACCTGACTTCTAATGTAACCAATTAGTTTTTGAACTTTATAAAGGTGGAGGCACACAGCATATACTTAGGTGTCTGAGTCCTGTTTGTGAGAGTCATTCATATTGTGAATGTAGGCACAGTTTATTCATTCCTATGGCATCATACTATTCAACTGTGTGGATAGACCACAATTTATGTATCCATTCTATAGTTTTAGATGTTTGGGTAGCTTCCGATGTTTGGCTACAATGAACAGAGCTGCAATTGTATGTACCTTTTGGTGAACATACGTATATATTCCTGTTGCGTGTGCAGACCTAGGAGAAGGTCATTCCACAGTTGATATAAGAGTCTCCAAATGTAGAAGCAGGAAGAGGGCTTGGGGCACATGCGGTCTACCCAGGTCATGTAGCTCACATTGGTAGAACTGGCTCTCCCAAGAGCCGGGACCCCAATTTGTCCTATTGTTTTTTTGAGTGGTCATTTGGATCTTCTTTTCTTCAAGCTCTGTATCAGTGTTCTCCTTCTCACCCCCTCCAATTCCTCAAACCTAGGAACTCAGTTGCAGTTTTTTAGTTGGAAGGAAACAAGTCTTGAGTATTATGGCCTGTGTATGCTATCTATACATTCATTCTTGTATTAATGAAAGCAAGCATTCACCATGTATTGAGAACTGTGTAAACCCTAAGAATGTAGTAGGGAACAAGATTGGAACAGCTCCTGCTATCATGGAGCTTGCAGTTATGGGATGAGTGTGGCATGGATGACACTTAACGTGGCTGGGAGAGCGGAGAAGGCATCT
The DNA here is from genome assembly GCA_963574415.1 of Tarsius wallacei. Taxonomy (NCBI): domain Eukaryota; kingdom Metazoa; phylum Chordata; class Mammalia; order Primates; family Tarsiidae; genus Tarsius; species Tarsius wallacei. The sequence goes on from CAUYQG010063685.1 coordinate 26,241, forward strand.
TAATGGAAGAGACATTTTACCTGAACCTTAATGATGAATATAAATTAGCCAGGTAAAGGATGTGTTGGGGCAAAGGTGGTGTGTGTGTGTGTGGTGATGGTGTGGGGTTTACTCTGAGGGAACTGGATGTGCAAAAGTCCTGAGGCACAAAGGAAGGTAGTGCTGGAGCCCAGAGAGGCTACATGAATGAAGTGGAGGATTGGACAGAGTCTTGCCCAGCATAACAGCTTAAGGTTTTTCGATTTTTAAAGACTGTTTGCATTTTCTTTTATTGTGTATATTTAAGTGTACAACATGATGCTTTGATCTATTTACACATAGTGAGACAGTTATTATAGTCAAGCAAGTTAACACACCCACGATCTCACATAGTTACTGGATTTTTTAAAAAAGTATTATTTATTTATTTATTTATTTAATTATAAAGATGTGGGGTACAATTCAGGGTTATGTATACAAACATTGATTATGCGGGTTCCCTTGTTGATAAGGTGTGCCCCTTCCTCCCCTAGCAGTTTCCCTCAACTGCCAATCCCACCCCCTCTACCCTGACAGTTTCCCATTACTGCCAAACGCTTTCTTATAGTATTATAATTGTTTAAGATCCACGTATGAGTGAGAACATATGTTCTTTGTTTCTGTGATAGATCACTTAGTATGATCTACTCCCAATCTATCCAAGTTGCTGCAAAGTCCATATATTTGTCCTTCTTTATGGCTGCAAAATATTTCCTTGTGTATATGTGCCACATTTTCTTTATCCAGTCCAGCTTCGATGGGCAACATGTTTGGTTCCATGTTTTTGCTATTGTGAATAGAGCTGCAACAAACATACGTGTGCAGGTAACTTTTTTGTAGAATGATTTTAGTTCCTCCGAGTATATTTCCAATAGGGGAATTGCTGGGTCATATGGAAGGTCAATTTCCAGTTCTTTCAGAAATCGCCACACCGTCATCCAAAGAAGTTGTACTAGTTTGCATTCCCACCAGCAGTGTAGAAGTGTTCCTTTTTCTCCACATCCTTGCCAGCATCTGTTGTTTGTTTTATTAATGATGGCCATTCTTACTGGGGTTAGGTGGTATCTTAATGTGGTTTTGATTTGCATTTCTCTGATGATGAGTGAGGCTGAGCACACTTTTTCATGTGTCTGTTGGCTGCCCATATATCTTCTTCTGAGAAGTGTCTATTCACGTCTTTTGACCATTTTTTTTTTTTGAGTTGGAGTCCCACTCGATCACCCAGACTGGAGTGCAGTGGCTGCTCCCGGCCACCGCAGCCTCAACCTGCTGGGCTCCGGCGATCCTTCCGCCTCAGCCTTCCGAGTAGCCGGAATTACAGGCGTGCGCTACCACGCCCGGCTAATTTTTTGATTTATTGTAGAGATGAGGTTTCGCCTGCCCAGGCGGGTTTCGAACCCGCGGGCTCAGGCAATCCACTCACCTCAGCCTCCCAAGGTGCAGGATTACAGGCTGAGCCACCGAGCCCGGC
>CAUYQG010063686.1:0-60599 GCA_963574415.1 Tarsius wallacei
GCGGAAGGTTTGCCGGTGCCCATCTGTTGGTGGCCGGGGGGGCCGGTTGCGGCCAATGCAATTCATTTTGGGGTACAGTTTGATACTCCAACTCAAAAAAAAAAAACCCCCCCCCCCCCAAAAAAAAAAAAAGAAAAGAAAAGAAAAAAGAGGTAGCTAATACGACTTGTTCAGGATGTCCAAGCTTACAGTTCTTTTATATTCTCTAACCATCTCTTTGCTGGAAAGATTTTTTTCCCAGGCAAACACCTTCATGCTAGAGACAGAACCTTGTCACTCTTATAACCAGTGTCAGAGAAGCAGAATCCAGAGACTCAGCGAGACACAGGGCCGTTCAGAGATTTAAGCCTAAGGCCTCACCCCCGAGAACAGAGGGCACAGACTGCTGTGGATATTTATAAGCAAGGATGGAGAGTATGTCTGGAATAAGTCTGGCCAGTCCCTATTATTTGCATACCTCTAATTTTACCAAATGGGAGTCTTTTTCTGATGTTCATGAAGTCAGTCATCATTTTTACCAAGAAAAATCCATTTCTGCAAGCCCATTAACCAAGTTCTGGTCAGATAGTGGTACAAGGGCAGGCATGCTAATGGTAGCTTCCTCTGAGCCTGGGCTTTGTGAACACCTGGCCCCGAGCCTTCTTGATTGCTACCTGGGCCGTCTCTTCAGCCCAGTAAGACAATACTCTCACACTTTGTGCAATGAAGTATTTGAAAAAAAATTCTACACACTGTAACATTTTCCTAGACTATGCTGCCCTCTTTTAAAGATGTCCAGGGAAGGACGCCCGTTGGCCTCCCCTTGCAACCCATCCCAATATCTCACAAAGTCATCAAGGTTTCCTTTTTTCCCGTCCAAAACTGCTTCCAGGAACAAATTTATCTTTGTTTTCAGAGCCGCCTTCAAAATACGCACAGCCCTCCTGCCTGCCCTTCCTTGTAACTCTGATTTAAGACTTGCAGCTCCCGAGGGCAGAGTGGGTTTGGCAACTGAGTTTCCCAACTGGTGTGTTTACAAGCGAAGGATCATTCTGTTATCACGTACCCGGCCAGTAACTCTCTCTCTCTCTCTGTGGTTGTCACACTAATTGTTTTATGCTCGGATAATTATTTCCAACTATCACTTTCTTCACTTGTAGACTCTACTGAAATCAAAGGAAGGACTGCCTGTGCTAAGAATTAGGATGTGTTCATGGAAGTTTGTCTGTTTTCTTCTGTGATGGCCCTTGAAGCCTAAAAAAATCACACGGCTGCTTAGGGGCTAGAGCGTGGTTCAGATGACTCTGTAAAATGAGGTGAAATTGGTTTCCTCTGTGCTTTTTTCCCCCTTACTTTTTGTTTTAAAACAATTCCAAACTTTCAGAAATGATACAAAGAACTCTATTGTCAACACATTCTTCAGTTGTTCACATTTGCCATTTACTCTTCTGATGCATGTGAATATATGTGAATATTATATATAAATCTATAGGAATCTGTAAGGAGATTTGCATAGGCATATATGAGTAATAATATGGATGTGTTATTATTGAACCATTTAAAAGTACGTGGCAGACATCATGGCCTTTTGCCTGTAAGTACTTCAGTATATATTTTATTGAAACAATAATTTTTTTCTTACAGTATGATTTTCAAGATCAAGAAATTTAACATTGATGCCTTATCCTTACCTATTCCACAATCTGTATTGAAATTTCAATTGCTCCAATAATGTCCTGAATTAATTTTTTTCTTGCGGTCCAAGATTCGACCCAAGATCACATATTGTATTTTGTTGCTGTATCTCTGTATTCTCTGTCAATCTGGAATCCTTTCTTTGTTGTTTATGATGGTGATATTTTTGAAGAACAAAGGGTCCCTCTATAGAAGGTCTGCCAATTTGGATTTGTCTGATATTTCATCACGACTGGATTCAGATGATGCATTTTAAGCAGGAATCCTATATAAGTGGTGCGTGTCCTCTTTGATATGTCGTGACAGGGGAGGCACGTGCTGTCACTGTGTCCCATCTTTTTTGGTGATGTCCTTTCTGATTGGGATTATTGTGGAGTCTGCCAGATTTGTTAATTGCGAGGTTCCTGGTTTTCCTTTGTGACTACTAAGTAGTTTATGAGCGAGTCTTTGGGACAATGTGAATATCCTGTCAGATTTTCACTCGTTACTTTTAGCATACAGGAATTCTTTTTGAATTATTCCATCTTCTGGGATAGCATTTTGAAGGATGAGAGATTGGAGGAGCTCCTTATTAGAGGCTCTTTATCCTTGTTTCCTGAAGAAAGCAGGCTTTTTTAGATTCTTTAAATTGAGAATAGCGAAGGGATATTCATTTACCTGTAAATGACTGTGTGTGTGTGTGTGTGTGTGTGTGTGTGTGTGTGTGTGTGTGTGTGTGTGTTGTGAAGGTGGGGAGGGAGGGGATAAGTGATTAAAATGTAGAAATGAGAGAAAGACATTGGGCTGAAGAGAAAAGGGTAGAAGAAATCTCCTTACTGAGTGTGTCTTGATTGGACACTGTCAACATACTAAACTTTCATAATTGATTAGAGTGGCAACCAATCAGGTCTCACATTTTAGATGTAGGTTTAGAAGGATCCTCCAGAGGGTCTCCTGATTCAACCCTCTACCTCTGGGCAGGAACTGCATGGGTTGGCCTTTCCTTTCCTTTTCAGTCCTTTCTGAGAGAAGATACTACCCTTATTTTTTTAATAATGCAGAACTGGGAACTTGGGAACCCAAACAAACATACAAAAAAATCAGACAGCGTTCCATACTGTCAGGTTTGGACTTTAAGTTTCTAACTTACACTCTTCTGAGAGGTGCCTCTGATAACCATTCCCCATCCTTATCAAAATTCCGTCAACCTTTACGTTTAAAATTGACCCTACTGTTTTTTGACTGCTCTGGGCCCTAAGTGTTTCTCTTCTGGCTTGATCTCCAATGATACTCTCCTTATTCAGCACTTAACATTCACTGTCTCATTTTGTTTATTGCACTTTCATGTAGACCCAGTCTTGGTTTGAGATGATTAAATGTGATTAGGGATTATATTTCATCGGCTCTTAGAGGACTGATTGTAAGATACACATTTATTTCATGTAATACTAACAAAAGAGAGGGTTGCCAATGACATTAGGTCATCTATTGGAATTGCGTTCTGATTTCAGTGATGTTAAGATGTGGCAAAAAATACATATTTAAATTGATAGAATATGGTATAAGAACATCAGTGGCAAGACCTATCATTTTTGCTTGTTCCTTCATTCGTTCATTTATTTATTCATTCAGATGTAAAATAAAGTGCCCCTTTCTGCAGGAAGGTACCAAAAAATCTCCTTTTTTGGCTAAATTAAAAAGAATAAAGAAAACAACAACTGGAATTAGTTGCACTTGAGTTTGGATCTTAGTTTTCCACCATTTCCTGGTTTTATGAAACTCATTTAACTTCTCTATTTCTCAGTCCTTGTCTATAAAATAAAGTTAATAATACTCCCATCTTGTAGTGCTGCCGTGAGGGTTGGGAAGGATATTTCAGAATTATCTAGATTCATGTCTAACCCATAATGCCAGATCAATTGGAGTAGGCACTCAATAAATATTAAATAAATGGATTGGCTTGTAGGCGTGCAATTAATATGCTTGTTATAAGAGTGCATGACAACTGGACATTCCTTTTGATGTCTGAATTGCATTCCCGCTGTCTAATGGGAGCTGTTTTGTTCCATTTCCAGTAGGGATGGAGAACAGCTGGGCACCATCCCTTTGATAAACTCTGGGACAGAGGTGGAGACACCCTTCCATGAGTCACCTCACCCGTCCCAGTGCTTGACATTTGGGGGCTATTTCTTTTTGGTCTCCCCGGGCAGACGGAACGTCTGCTCCCACCTACTCACAGTCACTTTCCTGGCTGTGAATGTTCTCGAAAGGGCTGGGTGCCACTGCCATATTTGGACGTGTTGACCAGCCGCAGTGATTTTCCTCGCATGTTCCAAGCTCGCTTAAAACCATAGTACAAATTTTGGTCACTGGCTGTTCTTTTTTTTGTTTTGTTTTGTTTGTTTGTTTCTTTTTTTTTTTTCCTTTTTATGTTGAAGTCTGTATGTGTTTTTCTGGCATAAGGAGGGGAAGATAGGGGTGGGGAGGTGGACTCCAATCCATATGTGGGTGATGCAGTTGTCCTGCCGTCATGAGAAAGTTTGCTAGGAAAGAGCCTTTGGATGTCCAAGGAGCCACTTTACAGGCCCCACAATGGCCTGCCCATCCCCTCAGCCCACGCTGCCACTCGCCAGGGCCTCAGAGGACCAGGGTCACGCGGGGACACCGCTCTCTTCTCTTGCCATGCCTGGCCCTAGTGACCTTGTCTCCTTCTTTGTGTCCTCAACACGAGGTGAAGGACAGATGATTGAACCTTCATCTCTCTCTGGAGTCGCCATGAGGCTCTAGCTAATCATCGCCACCCTGGGACCACATGACCCCATCGAAAGACCGTTTCATTTCGTCATCTGCAATGCTGAGGACTCTGGGTTAATGCTTGGTGCCTCAGCTACAGCTGACTGGCCCCTGTGAACTCCTCAACTATTAAAAAAAAAAAGGTGGTGTTTCATCTCCTCCAAGCTCATGTCTGGTTCCACGTGTGATTATTTTTAATCCCATTGCTTTACTTGCCCCTGAATTATTTTTGTATATCTTAATTTTATTACCTATTTATTCCTTAGAGACACGCTCTCCCTCTGTTGCCCAGGCTGGAGTGCAGTGGTGTGATCATAGCTCACTGCATCCTCAAATTCCCGGGCTCGAACGATCCTCCCACCTCAGCCTCCCAAGTAACTGGGGCTACAGGTGCACAACACCATGCCCAGCTACTATTAATTTTTTGTGTAGAGACAGGATTTTGTTATGTTGCCTAAAATGATCTTGAACTCCTGGCCTTGTGCAATCCTCCTGGCTTGGGGTTTCAAAGTGCTGGGATTATAGGAGTGAGCCACTGTGCCAGGCCTCTTTTTGTATATTTTTAAGGATGTATTTATTTTTCATGCTATTGCATACAGACTGTCATGTGCCCTGGCTTCTGAAATAACTTCGGAGAGGTTTGAATGAGGGGTTCTTGATCTTTTCCTAAGATCTGGAAACTGAGTTCTTTAGCACCTGCTAAATTCAGGGGTTCCCCTCCGCCAACTTTAAAGTGGCCCTTCGGGTTACGATATTGTTCTGCCCTCAGACACCTCAGAAGCCAGGCCGAGGATGGGAGAGCACGACACCTTTGACTTAACCCTCAAGTTTTGCCAAAGCTCTGCATGCGGATACCAGTGAGAAGAAGGCAGTGGGACCAAGCTTGTAGCTAAGATCAGAGGAGCTTCTCATTCTCTGGTCCTGAAGTCAAAAAATGCCAAGAGAAAGATCATGGAATGTGGAGGGGGGTAGTTACCCACGCTCAGATTCTTCCAGATAACCTACGGCCTGGTGTCAGAAATGAGTGCTGCCCCTGAATGGTTTTATTCTGAAATGTCTCTCATGTGTGTCCCTGAACGCCACTTGTCATGACTTGGCACACAGAAGGTTCTCTCTTCATGTGTTCGTTGATTCACACGCTCCCCAGGGATTTGTCAAGTGCTTGGAAAGGACAGAGCCTTGTATGATGCTCGTGTATCAGACCTTGAGGGGGCCTGCAGTGTGGCTGAGGAGACAAGATACAACCAGTTAAATTGCCCGAGAACTTGGAGGCTGAAGATGGGGTGTAAGTCCCCGTAATTTCCTGTTGTCGCCGTTGGGCTTTGGACCTGTTGTCGAGCATGTCTGTGACCTTCACAGTCTTTTCCAAAGAGTTGTCGAAAGGACGGAATGGGGATGAGGTGTGTGATGGTACTTTTTGTAAGCCGTAAAGTTCTGTGCAGACTTTCAATAGGGCTGATAGTAATAATCACGCAGTGGTCCGATGGCATCGGGAGTAAGTTCTAGAATGCGACAGGTGCGATATGGAGACATGTTTGTCCACAGAGCTCATCGCTGGTGTGTGGCGTAAGGAAGGACTGATTGGGGTGGACTTGTAGGAAGATCTTTTGACTGACACCTGTGTCACCTTGGCAAGTCTAAGCATCTTCATCCTCGGTCAGGATACGTGGGGATGGGGTTTAGCTGGTGTCGGTGTTGACAGCATTTAAAGCTGCTTTGGGGTCAAAGTGTTCAACCCTTGCTCCTGTGTCCATCACTGTCATGTACTGCCTGCGCACCAAACACCGGCGGTGCTGGGCGGACTTTGGTGGGAAGGGCGTCTGTGCTAAGGGAAGGCGCGGCCCTGGCGGCAAATGAGGTCCATCGTGGGGAGATTAGGAAGAGAAAACGGTTCCAACAAACTCCTAGAGATTTATGGCACTCAGGATCATGTCTTTGAATATTCGGAAAAACCCTTCGGAAGTGTCTCATCTTTATTCTTCCATAATTTTTAACATGACTCACATGGGCATCTGTGACCTTTAGGGTTAAGATGAGACAATGGAGATTGTTACTGTTTTATACAATTTATTTTCTCTCTGTGTGTGCACCCAATTATTCATATTCTCTTACCCATTCACGATATCCTAGTGGTAGGGAAGGGAGAAGGAATTAGCGGTGAGAGGAAAGAGTTTGAAATTGGCAAAAAAGTGGAGCCGTGAAAGAGATCAAAGACTCTCAAAATAGACTTGACTTGGAAATCCAGATGTGTAGCTAACTGGATGTGTGACCTTGGGCAAGGGATTACGCTTCTCTGGAAATTGTTTTCCTGATCGGCAGATTTGGGGAAATAATTTCTAACTCATAGGGTAGGGGTTAAACCATCTATGTGTGTATTGCAAAAGACAGAGTAGGTGCTCAACAAATACTCTTTTTCTTTGCTTGCTTGGTGGAAGAGAGGGAGCAGATTTGGTTAAAAAAAAAAAAAGGAAGTCACCAAGAGGACTTGGAATACTCAGGCGCAGAACTGACAGGGTTGTTTATTTATTCGTTTAGAGTCAGGGTCTCACTCTGTCACCCAGGCTGGAGTGCAATGGCACTGTCACGATGATCACAACTCTTGGCAGCCTCAACCTCCTGGGCTCGGGCCATCGATCCTTCCCCCCCCAGCATCTTGAGTAGCTGGGACTACAGGTGCGCCCCACCACACCCGGCTGATTTTTGGATGTATTTTGTAGAGATGAGGCCTCGCTGTGTTGCCCTGACTGGTTTCAAACTCCAACCCACCCGTCTCCGCCTCCCCAAAAGTGCTGGCATCACAAGCATGAGCCACTGCGCCCAGCCAGGGTTATTTTTAAGGTGGGAAATGCACCTGAAATGTGACAGCAAAGCAGCCTGGACTCGGTGGGAATGTCATGTGGATGAGCCTGGGGACAGGACCTGGGCTGCGGGCGCTCGGGAGGGCACAGCCTGTGTCTGGGTGAAAGAGCAGCTCTGTGGCTGGGTGGGCTGGGTTCTGACACGACAAGGCAGCGGACGTTCCTTGAAAACATCCACAGCGACATTGCCTGTGAGCTCTCAGCAAAAGATGCGCTTGGATTTTCTTCATCACGCTTGTAACGTAAAATAGAACTCTTTGCTTGACATGAGCCTTCTGCGTCATCTTTCTTACCCCTAGGAAACGCTGCAGAACCACGTTTTGTCATCAGGGGGGAAAGGTTTATTTACCTTTTTTCTTCCACCCTCATACATTATGGACCAGCAAGGTCAAACAGTTCTTCGAGTGCTTCCTACTCCAATCTCTGCCCACTTTTCTTTTTGGGGAAGGTGGAGTCAGGAGGCCATGGCGATTCATGTTGGAATTCTCTGCTTTAGTCTTGAAAGCATCTTTCATATACTCTCTCGGTGGGTATTTGCAAGAATTCAATGAGAAAGGGTCATTTGCATTTGACGATGGCACCGGTTTGTTAGGGGATCCGAACCAGGGCCATCGTATGACAGTGGTGCAGGTTGAGCGCCGAGCAAGGCACCTGACCATTGGGGTGTGAGATGGCTGGAATGCATCCCAGGCTCACTCGCTGACTTGTGGTCCTTGGTGCTTTCTTTCTCATTCATGCTTTGGGAATGGGGGTGGCTCTGCCTCGCGCAGAAACTTTTTGGGCTTTGGTGTCTTTATCTACCAAGTAGGAATAACTTCTGAACCATTCTGTTAGAAGGACTGTGAATCTTTGAGTCCATGTCTCCTTTTTTCTCAACTGGATCAGGAATCAGCACATGTTGATAACAATCATGCCGATGATGACACTAACTGACGTTTCTGAGTATTGGCTATGTGCTCAAGCACTTAATATATTTGAACGCCTATTAATCTTCCAGTAGTCTAAGGTCTGGTTTCTGATTGTAGTTTTGTCTTGTTGCCGGCAGTGATTTCAGACAGTCGTGTAAGCTGCCTCAGCCTCTGTTTCCTAATCTGTAAACTGAGATCTGAAACTTCTAACTCTCTTGGCCCCTTTTTGGGCTTTTGACCCTCGCGTGGTTTAGTGTCCTGGCAGGGAGAAGGTGGCACACTCAGGTGGATAATTGAGGACTCCAGGAAATCCCAGAGGATGGGGAAGCCCCCTAGAAACCAGCAGCAGTGGGGAAATTGTTCGCCCCTCTGGGCCCAAAGGGACAAGACGAAGGAGTGGCCACAGAATGCAGGGGCAGCTGTGGTCAGGACTCATGGGTGGGAGGAGGCCTCGAACAGGAGTTGTGGCGCCGGTTGCCAACACAGGGTTTTGTCGCCGGGAGCTGGGGAAAATCAGTGCCCCGCTGTCTTGATCCCCCCACCCTCTGACTCCCACACACGCCTCCTTTGTCCAACCCAGAAGCCAGGGAGCCTGGCCATTGCCATTCACAGATGTCAGCCTCCTGGGGCCCAGACCAGGTGGGGCAGGGCAGACAAGGGTTCTGCAGTTCATCACAGACCACCTTCCCCCATGGCACGAGTTTAATTCCTTGGGAACAGTCGCTGAGACCCTATTATGTGGTGTGGGATGAAGAAATGATTTTAGAGAAAATATCCTAATCTGGAGGTGTATATTAGGAGATCTTGTACTATAAAGTTCACTTGCATACAATCTTTTATAATATTCACTATACATAAAGACGAGTCGATCCTTTTCCTTTTTAACAAGTGTGGCACATGCTGTTTATGCTATCACATTAAATTATGTAAGAAAAAAACAAGATGTTCCAACAAATACATTTTTAAATAGCAGAGTATATCATCTTTGGTTTGGGTAATGATGTATATAAAAACTTAGATTAAAATTTTATCATCATCTTACAGCCTCAGATTAGACAGAGAGCCACTTTTGTAACCTGAAATTCGATACGTCTGCCCTTTGAGTTAGACATTTAACTGGTTTGCTCTCTAATAGTTATCTTTCATTCTCAAATGGTGAGCTGAAAGAGAAGGCTTAAGGCGACTATTACGATGGCTTCTCTGTAAGTTACACTTGGTAGGTGGGGACCATCTTTATCAGCGATAAATGAAAAGTCAATTGGGTATAATTGATAGAACAGCTCCCTTCCCTTTTAACTTGGTTTTTGGTCCTAGGGATTTCCTTACTTGTCATGTAGTAATGTTGATCGGTTGTGTGCAATCTGGGACTCTGTGTGAACGCCATCGAGAGGCAAACTTTTCTTTCTTACCATTTTTACGCTCTGCACCTAACATCCTATCATTTCTTTCTATTTTCGTCTTTATTAAAAGATCTGTTGTGGGTAGAATGAGAGCAAAAACCATGTAACAGCCCAAACCACCAGGCTGTCAATGCTTGAAGGACCAGCTAGGCGCAAGCATGTGTCTCTAATCACCGCCTGACATGTACTTGGAAGCTTGCATGCCATTCACTAATAAACGGAAAATGTTTAAATAATCATTTTACTTATTGCTTTTTGACAAATGGAAACCCAAACAGATGCCCTCACTGCCTCTTCTGACAGGAATCCCCTCTGGGAAGTCACAGGGTTTTACAAACTGTTTAGTGGACAATTCTGTTTCAGATGATCCTTTGAGTACCTTCCAGCTCTTTATTAAAATGGAAAATAATTGATAATACTTTCTAAGCTGGGAGGTTCAAAATCTGCAATGTCATCTACACGGTTACCTAAAAGACACATGACATGTGTGAGCATAACGTGAAATCAGGCAACTTTGAGCTGGACTCTGGATTCTTCTCTTGTGAGCTGTGTGACCTGACCCAAGTGACTCTGTCTCTGTGAGCTGCACTGACCTCACACACAGAACAGGGGCAGGCCCAGTCACCACCTTACGGGGTGCTGGTGAGGATGTGGTCATCCATGAACAAATGCTATTGAAGTCAGCGCTGTGTGCCAGACACATTCTAGGCACTGAGGACACATCAGTGAACAGGCCAGAGAAAGGTCTCTGCTCTCAAGGAGCTAACATGCTAGCAGGAGGGAGACAAAAACACAAATACATGGAGAAAGCAACGTTAGGTAAAGACAAATATCGGGGCGGGGGGGATGGAGCTGGCGGTTTGGGATGGGATGATCACAGAAGGCCCATCTGAGGAGGTGACGTTGGATCAGACTGAGAGAGTCAGGAAGTGAGCATGAAAGGTCTGAGGAGGGTGTTCCAGGCAGAGGGCACAGCCGGGGCAAAGGCCCTGAGATGGGAGCCCATGTGGTGTGTTGGGCGAATGATCAGGGATCCGTGCACCCAGAGGAGAGCCATAGAGGGAGACCAGATCAAACAGGACTTTGCAGACACGAAGACAATCTGGGGTTTCATTCTACGTGTGACATAAAGTCAGAAAATCCTTTTGAACCGAGGAACCACAAATCTGGCAGAATTGTAGTGAAGATTGGCCGGGCGTGGTGGCTCAGGCCTGTAATCCCAGCACTTTGGGAGGACAAGGTGGGAGGATTGTTTCCAGGAGTTCAAGACCAGCCAGGGCAACATAGTGAGACCTCATCTCTACAAAAAAATAAAAAGCAAATTAGCCAGACGTGGTGGTATGTGCCTGTAGTCCCAGCTACTTGGGAGACTGAGGCAGAAGGATCACCTGAGCCCAGGAGGTCGAGGCTGCAGTGGGCTGTGATTGTGTCACTGCACTCCAGCCTGGGCGACAGAGTGAGACCCCAAATTAAAAAAGGGAGAGAGACCCCCTAGCCCTTCACAGCGCAGTTGGGCTGGCATGCCAGTGGTGGAGGTGGAGGGGAGTGGCTGGACGTGGTGTATTTCTGTAAGATAACGGCTTTCGTGTTTTTGTCTGTTTATTGAAATATGGAAGACAGGAGAGCAGTTTGAGCATGGCAGAGACAGCCAGAGTTCCGAGTTGCACGTGTCAAGCTTGGGGCTCTTCTAGTCTTACACAGGAGACTGTTGAGTTGACTGGTGGATGTGTGAGGCTGGAAGCCAAAAAGCTGGAGGAATATGCATCGCTTTGCTTTTCTGTGATTTCCTCCCATGAACTGGGGGAACATCACAGAATGAGGAATTGGGCTTCTTGACCTTTTTTGGGGTCACTGGGACTCTGCCACATAGGCTGTCACTCTCGGAAGGCCCTCCCCTCTGCTTCCGTGGTGTGACACCGTCCATTTGATCTAAAGCGTAGCTCACGTCCAGTGTTTTCTTTGGTAGAACGAATTTTCTTCTGTCTGGATGATCTGTCCAATGTTTAAAGTGGGGTATTAAAATCTCCTGCTATTACTGTTAAAAAAAAACAAAAAAAACAAGAGCTGGGCCTTTGTATCCTCAACAGACTAGAGTTTGAATACTGGCTCTGTCATCTCAGGGCTTCATCAACCCGGGCAAGGTATTTAACCTATACGTTTTCATGCCCTTGTTTGTCAAATAGGGAAGTAATCGCCACTTCTTGGGCTGACTCCCCAGGGCCTGTGAATTTTGTGTCTTGCCCGTAGTCACCCAGCTGGGAGGTAAGTGGCGGCTGAAACCCAGGCCATTCTCTCCAAGCCTTGTGCTCTCATGCAGGGCTGTGTGTACCCAGGGAAGGAACCTTTTCATTCACTCAAGAACACCGTTTGTTTCTCAAGACCTGTACCTACTCGGAGGGTTCTTGTGAGAATCCTAAGGGAGTCTACATGCATTCAAAGCGTCCCACGGAGTCTCTGGAATGAAGTGTGCGTTCAGAAAGGGAGTGGTTTTATCTTGAGATCGGCTTCTCCTTCTGGTCGGGGGGCCCGGTTGTTAGCTGAGGTTCACCTGCCCCCTGAAGGGGATACACAAGTGGGTAGAAAGACCTGGGATCGGAACTCGTCTCTAGTGCTCTTCCCGGGTCGGATGAGGCTTCTGCCAGCACTCTGACTTCCGAGAGCTGGGTGTCTTCCTTCCTTGTTTTTCTTGCTTAAACTCTCCTTCCTAGCCCCACCTCTCACGTGTTGAGCTTCCCTCAGGGTTGCTGGCATCGCCCTTTTCTGGTTGACCCCTCGATTTGGCGTTTGTGCCCCGGCCCTCCTGGCCTTCGGGCCTGCCTTCTCCTCGGGACACAGTTGCTGCTGCCTGTGGGCACGTCAGGCCGACCGGTCCTGCAAGGCTTCCAGGTCCAGGTCCCACTGGCGCCCATCAGCCTGGCCCTGCAGTCTCCCTTGATCTCACAGCAGTTATTTACTTAGAAACCTTCTTCAAGAGGGGGCTTGGTGGGGCCAGGGAGCCACTTGACAGAAGTGGCACAAGGGAGTGCCATAGACCTAGGGGTCTTTGATTCCAAATCGTGCGTGTGTGTGTGTGTGTGTGTGTGTGTGTGTGTGTGTTTTCCTTCTGGAACTTTTGAGCTGTTCCCATCCCGTTCGCTGGCATCTGTGCTCCTTCTGCTGCCAGGACTTGAGCTGAGCCTGCCTTCCACAGCGCTGCCATCCTGAGTCTGGCCCCTTTCTTCGCCGCCTTTCTGGTCTGGCCCCACAGTCGCAGCATGTCCCTTTTAGAAGGAGGCTTTCTCTTGGCCTGCCTGGGAGGACAGAGTTCAGAGCCCTTGTGAGTTCTCAGCCCACGGTTGATCTGAGGAGCCGGTGACTGGGTCTGCTGGCCTGTCCCTAGCTGGGGGCAGGCATCCGGGTTCCTCCTGCTGGTCTTGGCAGAGGGGTGACATTCCAGTTGTTATTGTTCCCCAGATGGGCGAGAGATCCACAGAGCAGGAATGGGCTCAGGCCTCGATTGCCAGGCTGGTGGTGAGAAGGCCAGAGTGGGGCGGGAGCTTGGGGAGACGACTCAGGGAGGGGCCTGGAGCCTCGGGTGCCGCGGCTGTGAGTCCTTCGTGCGCGTCTGGAGAGAAGGGCCATGCGTTTTGGGGTCGTGGGTCCCGAGAAGAGACTGATTAGCTCCGTTATTGACTGAATATAAGGTGCCTACCTCCGTACATGAAGCATTTGAAATCCCTTTTGATATCGACTCTTTCTTAGGTTTTTTCCCCCCAGCAACCCTTGTGCCTTTTTGTTTGCCATTTGCCTCAGGGAAAGGGCCGGGAAGGCAAATACTCCCTAGGAGTGGGTGAAGGGGGTGCCACATGGGGAATTCCCCTTAGCCAGGACGGCAGAAGAAGTGTTTTCTGTGGGCGGGGGCCTTTAGAAGGAGCGCAAGAGAAATAGGAATTGAGGGGCGGTTACTCTGGTCTTCGCCGTCAAGCCACACTGGAGTGGGAGTGGGCGCTGGGAGCAAGAGGAAAACTTAGATATTTTGGGGTGGACCCCAGTGCGCGGAGTTTGAGGAGCGCAGGCTTGGAAGAAGTCACAGCTCCTTTAGCGGAGCCCAGAGTCTGTCCGGCGTGATGCCAGAGTGCCAGGGCACTGCCCGGGTGGTGGAACAGGAGGGCTCAGCGAGAGGCCCAGGTACGCGGTAGCGTGCCCACCCCCAAAGCCCACACGTGGGGTCTAGAGGATCCTGGGGTTCTCATGAGCCGGTGGATCCAAGGTGGCTGGGGTCAGGAAAGGAACACACAGCTCCACTCCGCCTTTGAGCTGCAGAGGCAGGTGCAGGGCTTCAAGGTTTAGACAAGGAAATGCCAGCCACAGTGTGTGGGCCCGAGGCTCCCTCCCCTCTTCCACCAGAAGGATGAAGTTTCACTTCTTCCTGCACCCAGGTACTGCCTGGTTAAGGCAGAGGCAAGGCTGACGGGGGGCTGGAACCTTGAATTGACTGAATCTTGATCCCAGAAAGATTGTTTTAAAAACCCGAAAAGAGTGAGATCCCATGGACTGTCTTGCACATCTGGATCTCATCTTAATCCTCACCCCAACGTCTAACTTGCCTTGGAAGGTTTGGGAGGCGTTCAGTGAGATGCTCTGTGCAAAGCGCTTCTCTCAGGGCTTGGCTTCTCTCAGGTGCTGCATGAATGTTTCCTGTCCCCTCTTCACCTCCAGCGCTGACTCCTCATCAACCACAGCCCATTTGTATCGTCTTGAAGGCTGAGTGAGGGTGGAGGAGAAGACGGTTTGCGCTGGGCCCATCTCTTGGTTTCGCCACGGAGAGGCTTTCATGGGCTTGCCTGGCTTCTTCTCTCCTTGGGAGTTTCCAGGCTGCCTTCCAGAGAACCAAGCAGGGTGAACTTTAACTGAAGGCTCAGAACTCTCTCCTCGGCATCCTGCACCTGCCCACAACAGTGCCGAGAAAACCCAATTCTGTTTGCCTTTTATCCACCTCCCGAGGGACTGGGAGGGTGCGAAGAAGCTGGGCCTGCCCTCCTGCCAGGCTGCTGTCGCTTGGCGCAGTTGGGAGTGGAAGCTGCCCCTCAGGCTGACAGGGCTGGCTCCCAAGGGACACGCCCTGTCAGCTGCCTGCTCCGTGATAACCATCTTCTGATAGCCTGGGGATGGCCACCATGGGGCCTCCATCCTATAAAACCAGAATATGCTATACATATAGAAAGGTGTGTGTGGGTAGGGCGCTTTGGCTCATACCTATCATCTCAGCACTTTGGAAGGCTGAGGCGGGAGGATTGCCTGAGCCCAGGAGTTCAAGACCAGCCTGGGGAACATATCAAGGCCTAGTCTCTACTGAAAAACAAAACAGAAAAAAAAGAAAGAAAGAAAAGAAAAAAAAAAATAGCTGAGAGTGAGCATGGTGGCCCATGCCTGTAGTCCCAACTACTCATGAGGCTTAGGTGGAAGGATCACCTGCGCTCTGGAGGTCAAGGCCACAGGGAGCCATGATCATGCCACCGCATTCCCTCCTGGGCAACAGAGTGGACCCCAACTCAGAAAGGAAGGAAGGAGAGAAATAAATAAATAAATGTGTGCCGTAAACACACAGCTCACTGCATTTTCGCAAATTGAACACTCCTATTTAGCCAACACCCAGATGAAGGAAAAACATTATCGGCACCCAAGAAGCACCCCCCACACCTGTGATTCCCGTTGTCACTACCTCCCCAAGGTCAACCACAATCCAGACTTCTAGCACAACAATATTTGGTTGATTGTTGAACTCAATACAAACAGAATAATACAGTGTATGTTCTTTGGTGTCCAGTCTCTTTTTTCAGCATTGTTTGTGGAACTTGCTTATGTTGTTGTGAGTAGTTGTTATTTGTGTGTTCTTACCGCTGTATAAAAGCGGTCCCCAACCTTTTCGGCATCAGGGACTAGTTTCGTGGAAGACGATTTTCCCACAGACTGGAGTGGGGGGTGGGGATGTGCAGTCAGACCTCGCTGCTCATGTTCCTCTGAATGTGCAGCCAACCCCCGGTGCTAGCATCACCGCCTCAGCTCCACCTCGGATCATCAAGCACTCGATTCTCTAAGGAGTGTGCAACCTGCATCCTTCGCACGTGCAGTTCACAAAAGGGTTTGGGCTCCTATGAGAATCTAATGCCACCACTGATCCGACAGGAGGTGGAGCGCAGGCAGTAATGTGAGTGTCAGGGAGCAGCCATAAATACAGATGACGCTCCGCTTGCTTGCTCACCACTAACCCCCTGCCGTGCGACCGGATTCCCAACAGGTTACCGACTGGTACTGGTCCGTGGTCCAGGGGTCGGGGAACCATGCCCCAGAAAATACACACTAATATCCCATATAAAATATCCAGTTCTCAGATGTCTTTTCTTCGACCGGCCCAATTTTTTTTTCAATTGAATTCGTCGCCAACACTTAAAAATGGGGGAAAACACAGGTTTCCAACTTTTCTTCCAAAATTGTAGGATCTGGCCCTACGGGTTCCGTTTCCCCGCATGTCAACCTGGTCTGCCAGAGCTGAGTAGTTACTGTTCCCTCTAGACGTATCTGAGCCCTAATGTTCCACTAGAGAGATGCTATGGTTGGTTACACCTGGCTTACTTCAGTTATTTTATTATGTGCCTGATTCCTGTGGACATCTGAATTTCCAACCCTGTTACATGGTTTCCCTTAAGTGGCATATTGCTTCTTGCTTTGTTCATCTATTCTTACTTGAATGCATTCCTCCCTCTCTGCCTCCCTTTTCTGTGTGTTCAGGCTTCCTGTCCACCTCTCTGGCCAACAGCTTGTTTATGGGTAGACAGAGTAGTCAACTGTTTATGTGGGTAGCTAGGAGAGCCCCTCGAAATATCCTCTCTCTTCCTTTAAGGGGTGAAGGCGTTGCATTTCTGCAAAGCTCCTGATGCAATGCAAACATTTTCCTGGAAGAAGTGACGAAGTATTCTAGTCAGGTTTAATGTATATAGGTTCTTAGGAGACCATGGAAGAAAAGATGTGTAAATTGAATGGGTAGAGAGAGGGATTGGGGAATCTTTTGTCTCTGAATGACTGATGCTTTCGATGAGATGCTGTGTTGGTGCAGCTTCAGAGCTAGAAAAAAGCACGAGAACAGGGCAGGGTGGAGGTGGGGAGCAGGTGGATGGTGGTGGGGGTTGGTACCTGGTATGCGGCCCTTGTTCAAATTAGCAAATTTTCCCATGGGCATGTTCCATGCTCAGCCATTTGCTTTTCTTCTCTAAGTCCCTCCTAGAAGTCAGTATAACGCAGAGCTTAAAAGCTAGAATCTCTTTAGATTCACTGGATTTGAATCTTGTCTCTGTATCGTACTAGCTGTGCAACCTTGGGTTAATCTTTTTGTACATCAGTTTCCTCATTTATAATTTGAGGATAATAATATACTACCTCATAGAGCTGTAAGGTCTAAAAAATATGATAGTATTTGTAATATTCTCATAACAGAGATTGGCAATTAGCCCTTAGTCAATGTCAGTTACTGTTGCTGCTGTTGTGATATTGACAAGAGCCCTAGACATGGCGGGGTCATGTGAAGAGAGACAAAATTCATGCTCTGCCATGCACTTGCCACGTGACTTTGGACAAGTCTGTTTGACCAGAGGTCTTCAGTTTTCTCACCTGAAGAAGATGCTGGGAGGATTTAAGTGAGGTCACGCAAAACGATCAAGATGACCGCACCAGGGAAGTCTGTGTTTATTACATCTTCTCTCTCCTGTCTTCCATTCCTTCTATTCTTCCAGAGGTGGGTAATGTGGACCAGTGTAGAAGGTGCAGTGAGCACCTGTGAAAAGATAACTGACATCACATGATGGATAAATAAGAACTGTGGTGATGGCCCCCCTTTCATTCCCAATATCGGCAATTTCTGTCTTGTCTATAATTTTCTTGATCAGTTACGTTGTTCCTTTCAAACAACTAACGTTTAGTTTTATTAATTTTCTCTATTGTTTTGTTTTTAATTTCATTGTTTTTTTAATGCTCTCTTTTACTTCTTCTTCTTACTTTGGGTTGAATTTTCCCCTTTTTCCAAGTTTAAATATAAGTTTAGATTACTGATTCAAATTTTATTGTTTTTTAATACAAATATTTAGTGCTATAAATTTGCCTCTCCGCATGGCTTTAAAACATTCTACGGATCTTAATATGCTGCATTTTTCTTTTCTTTTTTTCTTTTTGAGTTGGAGTCTCACTGTCGCCCAGACTGGAGTGCAGTGGCCGCTCCTGGCCACCGCAGCCTCGACCTGCTGGGCTCCGGCGATCCTTCCGCCTCAGCCTTCCGAGTAGCTGGAACTACAGGCGTGCGCTACCACGCCCAGCTAATTTTTTATTTAATGTAGAGATGAGGTCTCACCAAGTTGTCCAGGCGGATTTTTTAAAGTTTTGATCTTTGCTAAGTGTATGCTACTTTTTGTCATTATACATTATACATTACTTAAGTAAGTATACATATACTGAGGCGCCAAAAAAATGAATACACATTTTAAGAGATGTTATCTATTATCTATGTATTACTTTTCAAAAATTGAATTGAATTACAGTGGCAGTGTGTAATTGCAGATGTCAAATGTGACTTGTCATCTTTTGTTATCAGTATATATAGAGTTTTACAATTTTAATACAATTTTTTCCTTTCTTAAAATGATTTTTGGCACCCTCCATTTTTATTTCTATATACATATGCATATTATAGCCAAGATCAATTTTTTCTAAATATTTTCTCTACATATATTTGATTCCACTTTGGTAAGAAAATTATTAATTTATTTGCATCTTTGTTCTAATGCAGACACTATCAATTAAGTTTGAAAAAGATAAATTATGTCATATGCTAGGAAGAGTAAAAACTATCTTTTGATAATATATAGCATATATTAGTTGTGGTCATTTGCTGTGTCTTTTATTTTTGGCATGATAAGTTTGCTGTAGAGAATTTTATTGCCCTTATTCTTGATAAAGAGTTCTGTTCATACAATTAGAGCATTTTTTGTGATCTACATCTGCATAGTGAGAGCAGTTTTAAAATAAAATAGTAGCACTCTTTAAGCAAACAGCAAATATTTCAGCGCTTAATATTACTTACCATAATTGTTACATGTTCATAATACATAGAATTCAATGATGAAGGATTCCTATAATATTTAGTCATGGCATATTTATTTCCCATGTGTGTCTCCCCACACCCCCAGTTTATGTTTTGTCATTAAAGAAAATGTTTAAAATATGTCAGATTATTTTGGAGATAAGTAGCACAATGTAGAGGTCATTAATATGACATCTTGGTATCATGTTTGTTTTGTTTACTATAATCCCAGGGTCTAGCACAGTGATTGGAAGTATTTGTGAATTAAATGAATAAATGAATGAAAAATGATAAATATATTTTTTGTAATACAGCTGTTATGTGTTAATCAGAAAAACTGGGCAGTTCATTCCAATTATGCCAAATAATGGGATATTAATGTTGAAAATGTTCATTCCAAATTACTTTGACAAAATATTAAATTATAACTTTAGACCAGAATTCATCCCCCATCCCATGGTTTATGATGAGCACCTGTTTTTGTATTTTAAAAATAAATTTTTTACTTTGAGTTTGTATTTACTGCATTTTTTAAATGTTTGCTTCTTAGTGATGGAAAATAAGGATTATAGATTGTCACATTTACAAGTCAGAAATCTCTTAAAGTAAATACTTGGTTTTATAAAAGGCAAGAACTTTGTGTGTATGTGTTTGGGGGAGGAAGATGTACTTTAGCTTTAGAAAAAGAGATGATTTCCTCCATACACACAAGTGTTAAAGTTGTTCCATCACAGCCTGTCAGCAAATCTCCCCTTTTCATAACTATACCATAGTTTCTATCACCTCTCTCTCTAATCGTGGTGTCATCTTTGCAGGCTTCTAAGTTACTGTGTCCCTTAATGATTTTAAGTGCTGCCATGAATATTTTTCATCATTATTGGTGACCAGTATAACTCTAATTTCAAAACTGCTGTATGTGTGTAAACTTCATCTCCAGTTCAGCAACACACGGGTTGTTGCCACACATCACCCACCTTGTGTTATCTTTGAAAACTTACAGCATCTTTTTCAGAATTCTCTCCCTAAATTTACTTGACCTCTCATCTCCACCACTTCTTCAGACCTGTTCTTGGTCCTTATTCCAGGCAGCACTTTCCCTAAATATTCATCTTTCCCCAGCCCATCTCTTCTTTTCCAGCTTCAGCCTAGGACCCGTTGTAAGCCATTTTAGTTTCTACCAAGTGCCAGTAAATTTTTTGCCTCCTACACTTACTTTTTCTACAGTATTATTTAACTACTCTGAATCATCCCTATGATCTGCTTTTGCTACTTCTATTCCAGAACAGCCACTTACTACTCAAGTTGTAGCATTTATTATCTGATTTCAAACAGATCTTTATTTCTGTTCAAAAATCTTTTATTAATCTCTTAACTCTCTTTTATAGCCCCCATAAAGCAGAACTCCTAAGCCTTGGCTGCACATCAGAATCACCTGGAGAGCTTTTAAAAAATTCCAATGCCCTGGTTGCACTCAAGACCTGTGGTCTGGACCCAGGTATCAATCGTTTTTAGGGTTACTCAAGTTATTCCAGTGTGCTCACAAGATTGAGAGCTACTGCCAGGGATCTCTTCCAAAGAGCCTTTACACTAATCAAGTCCCCATTTTTACCCTCTATTTTCTTCAGTTTGACTTGTTTTTACTTTACTAAAGATATTTAGGTAGAAATCAAAATATCAAGGCAGAAAGGATTACATTTCATGGAAAGGAATTGATAAAGGCCTCTGGGAGCATGAAGGAATAGATTTCAGCTGGAGAAACAAGGAACACTTAAAGAAGGAAATAACATTTGAAAGGGAAAATTACTGGGTTGGGAAGAAGGGCATTTGGGGTGAGGGAAGAGTGTGAACAACAGTGTTGTAGCAAGAGGTTTCCAGTGTGTTATATGCAATTTGAGTAAGGAATTTGAAAAGGAAGAGAGAACTCAGGAGGCTGTTACAATGATATGGTGAAACTATGAATGAGGGCAGTGGTAATTGGGTGGATCACTTCCAAGATAGTAAGTTCTTTGATGGTTTCCTTTGCTGATGCAAATTTTCTACTTCACTTTTTGATGACCAGGGTAACACTGATTTCAAAACTTCTCTACCTCCATAACTTTTATCACCAATTCGTCTCCAATTTAGCAACATAATATGGATAGACATAGAAGAGTTAGATACGGATCAGGAGGTGTTAAAGAAGAGTGAAGAGTTAAGGGTGACTCCTTGCTTTCTGGCTTGGGCCACTAGCTTGTAATGATACCATTCAGTGAGATAGAAAATGACAGGTGAAGAAAGGTTGATGAAGAAGACTACAAATTTTGTGTGCCTTAGCACATCTAGAAGATGTTCACTACCCAGCTGAAAATATAGGTCTATACTGTACTAAGTGAATGAGATAGCTATCAAAATTTAGCCAAAGGCTTGATACATGGTAAGTACTAAGTTGTGATTTACTAATAAAAGAATTCACACACTAATTACACTTATTTTAGCGGTGATTTTACAATGATGTTTAGAAGACAGAAGACAGTTTTGATTGCCACCAGATACTTGAAGAATGACTTTGATAGGAATTTAGATTTTCTTTGTTATTACAAGGATTAGAACTATGTGGATGAATAATAGCTACAGGCAGAATGTTGCCATCTGAAGCAAAGAACAATCCAGAAGTTAGTCCTGCCCATAGACAGGTCATTCCCCTCAGAAATCCCTCCCTCCCTCCCTCCCTCCTTCTCACCTTCCCTCCATTCTCTCCCTCCCTCGTTCCTTATAAGTCGAGAGTTTGTTTGGGCCAGACTTGAGAATTGCAATGTGGGAACAGATTCCAAGTTGCTCTGAATATGCACTCTGATTAGCAGCAGTTACTAGTGGATTTTTTTTTCCATCTTTATTTTAGATTCAGGAGGTACACATGCATTATATGGGCATATTGTATAGTGGTGGGGATTGGATCTCATGTGGCCCATCCCCCAGATAGTAACCATTGTGACCCACAGGTAATTTCTGAACCCTAAACCCCCTCCCTGCCTTCTCTTTTATTGGAGTTTATGCTTCTTAAAGGAGTTTGATATTGTTGGAATGTTATTTTAGTAATGGTGGTAGTGGGATTCAGACTTTGGAAGGGTGATTGGATGTAAACTTCTGAGGTCCCTCACAATCCTGAGAATCAGATTAAAAAGCAGTAACATTGTTATTCCATGCATTGGA
This sequence comes from Tarsius wallacei, assembly GCA_963574415.1. NCBI lineage: Eukaryota > Metazoa > Chordata > Mammalia > Primates > Tarsiidae > Tarsius > Tarsius wallacei. Next base: position 21,908 of record CAUYQG010063686.1, read on the forward strand.
GAAAAAAAAACTACAAGGTATAAACTACAAAATCTACTTGACAAATATTTATTGAGAGCTACTATATGCCAGGGAAATTTAGCCAATAAGTTTTGGGTTTATTTTTCTTTAGCATAACAGAATGTTTGCTTTTAAAATTGACTTACTTTCCAGGCATTTTCTTTTTTCCTTTTTATTCTGGAACTTTGTTTCTCCACTGTAGTGCTTGCTATCCTCAAGACTTATGTATAAACCTGGGATTTGAGAGGGTAGCAACTCATTCTCTGGTGTCCGGTAGTATTGTGGAAAATAGAATGGTTTGGTTTTTAGAAATATATTTTCTTCCAACTTCTGTGTCATATTGGTACATTTATTACCTATCTTCTCAAAGAAAAGTTTCTTGAGACATTGTATCTTCAGCAAAAGACCAATATTTGCTGACTTCTAATCCATTGTGGAATTTTTTGTAAAGTACAAGATCATGTGTTTGACTTATTCTAAAATGCATAAGAAAAATATTTGAACTGATAGAAAGATATATGAAAGAACTAGTAGAGTAAAATATTAATTGTAGAGTTTATGTAGTAGGTATATGTATGCCCACTACAAACTTTTTTCTCATTTGAACATTTTTATAATAAAATGTTGGGGAAATATCATGCTTTGGGATACTATGGCAATGCCATATTCCTTCAAAATTTTCTAAAAACGTACTCTCTCGTACAGTAAGTCCTCACTTAGCATAGTTGATAAGTTCTTGGTGACTGTGACTTTAAGTGAAACGACTTATAACAGAACCAGTTTTACCCTAAGCTAATTGATATAATCAAGAGTAAAGTTCCTATGACCTATTTCTGGACACACAAATATCATCAAATTTTAATAAAGACCAAACGCTTTTGCTGTTAAACATGGAAATAAATGTGAGCTGTACATACATTTAAGAACAATTAATAAAAACAAATAAGATGATCATTTGCCCATTTATTCTAGTTAAGAATCATGGGTGGCCAGAGCCAGGCAAGTGAGGGCCCCGGGTGCGAACCCACCCTGGGCAGGATACTATCCCACCACTAGGCACAATCACACCCACACCCACTCATCTTGGGACTATGCAGTCACACCAGAGAATCTCACATGCACGTCTTTGGAATGTGGGAGGAAACCCACACAGACATGAAAACATACAAACTCCCACAGACAGTGGCCCCAGCCATGAATTGATATTTTTCAATCAACGTTATAGCAAAACGACGTTACTTGAGGACCTGCTGTCCTTGCTGAGGGACAGGTAACAGTTCAAGAACTGGCATTAGCCCACAGATCACACACTGAGTAGCATTGATTTTAAAACATTTCACTGTATTATCTCGTGTAATACTCAAAATGTGTTGAGAAACGTATAATTTCATGTAGTAAACATATATCAAAACATCACATTGTATCCCATAAATATATAATTTACTATTAATTAAAAGTTAAAAAATGAAAAAGGATTTATCTCTATCCTACCTGTGAGGAAAACTGACCCAGAATGTTTCAGTCTCTTAGCTCATGTAACACCTTGAACTCTCAGGGATGAAGACTCTCATTATCTTTTGATGCTCATTATTTCCCAGCTGATGAGACTAGAAGTGGGAGGAGGTGAGCAAAATTACACAATTGAAGTTGGAATATTGTAAAGCTGTCAGACAGAGGGAACACATTTTGTATGTTGCATATAATAAAGATAAATTATTTTAAAGATTTATTGAACATTAGATAGTCTGAGGCTTCCAAAAATACACCACATTTTGAAAATTTATTTTCTGTATCATTACAATGAGGGAAAAATAATCCTCATAGCATAGATGGAAGAAGGTTCCCAACTCAAGAAATTTCAGATTTTTCAGTCACACCCAAAGCGTTGACTAAAATAGGGGAAGGATGAAGGGATGGCTTGGGAAAGGTGTGTCTGCATGTAGAAGCTTTTCGTAAGACATTCATGTTTTCCTGTGACATTGCTCCCTTTTCCATGATGAGCTACATGATTCTTCTTCTTCTTTAGGGTCTCAGCCTTTCTTCTTCAGTGTCATACAGACTAGCCTGAGGTAGGGACCAATGATCTTATGTCTCCTTTTATATTTGGACTTTTAGCAAGTGGCTTGGAAATTCTTCACTTGCAGTCTCTATAGTTATAGGGTTAAGGAGAATTTGACTTTGGCTTAGGGAAATTTAAGCTTTAAGCAGTTAGCTTGAAAAATACCCATAAAGGAAGACTAAAGGAACTGCTCTTAGCTGTATTAGAAGAACAAAGCGTTAGAACAACTTCATAATATAATATTATGGGAATATTAGATATCTGTATTTTTCCCCCAAAATAGCTTCATACTTTTCAAAATATGTTTATGTTCATTTGAGTATAGGCTAACCTCAATTCCTACAACACAATGTGAGAAAGCATTGCTAGTTCAGGGCTTTAAATTTGCTCGAAGGGCTTTAGATTTGATATAAAGGATTTGGATTAGTTATAAGGAATGGTCTTTTGAGAGCAGCTGTATCTGATTCATCGATGAATGTCTAGAGGTATCCCTTACCTAAATTCATTTGTTAAGTAAAACAGATTATTGGCTATCGGTTTTAAGTTGTGATTTCTTCACATTTGATAAGTAAAGGAATGGGATTGGTTACATCAGTGTTTTCCAAACCTTTGAAATTCATACTTCAATAAACAAAAAAACAAAGATCAGGTCAGGCATAGTTAGGTAGTTTTTTTGTTTGTTTGTTTGTTTTTGCCAAAAAGATCATTAGCCGTTGTAACAACAACAAAAACCCACCATTTATGATTAATAATGTTGTCTTACAAAAAATAGTATTTGTTACTCTGCAGTTTAATTATTAGAATATTAAATACATTTCACTTTTTAAAAATGAACTTTGTAGTTCTTGTATTTGTTTTTTTTTTCACCTCAAATCCATGAAAACTTCATCTTGCACTGGTCAAAACACCAGTCTTTGGATTCAATAACTTTCTAAAGTCCATTACTACAAGGACCTAATGATTTCCTTTAAACCGAGCTCTAATGGTACCTGACACTACAGAGGCCTTAAAGGTGCAGCTCTTGTGAAGCTTACAGTCTTAGCAGGATTATTACCTATCTTCTCAAAGAAAAGGTTTTTTGAGACATTGTATCTTCAGCAAAAGACCAGTATTTTCTGACTTCTAATCTATTGTGGAAATTTTGTAATGTACAAGATCATGTGTTTGACTAACTCAAAATGCATAAGAAAATATTTGAACTGATAGAAAGATATATGAAAGAACTAGTAGAGTAAAATATTAATTGTAGAGCTTATGTAGTAAGTATATGTGTGCCTATTACAAACTTTTTTCTCGTTTGAACATTTTTATAAGAAAATGTTGGGGCACAAGGCTGTATGTATATGTTTTATATCTTCAGAAAGTATTGGGAAGGCTGAGATGGCTCAGAATAGAGAAATCACATCCAGCTGTGGGATGTTTCACAAAGGAAGGGAAGAATAACAGGAACACATTCTCCCTGAATCCTCACCAATCCATCCACTCCTTGGCCTTTCCAGTTCAGTTTAATAAGCCATAATGCAGTTTGTGTACTGTGTGTACATTTGTGCTTTATATAAAGTGAAATTGTTTTATCATTCCAAGAACCAATATTCTCCTCACTTTGGGGACTACATCACCCCACTGAGAGTGCATGCTCCATGATGATAAGCTTTACATCCTTCTAGTGTCAAAGAGGGGAGCATAAACAGGAATTATCAGTCTCAGATTCTGAGAGGTCAGATAATCATGAATAAAATAAAGTTCTTAGAAATCCCAAAAGGGGGATGCTGGGATTCTTCCTGGGCTCATGAAAATGTACTGAACTCGATTATGTTGATAGGCGAGCAACTTTGTGAATATACCAAAGCCATGACTGTATTGATGAAATGGGATAATTTTGTGGTATGTAAATTATCATCTTAGTAAAGCTGTTTAGGAAAAAAAAGCCATAATGGATAAATTGCCAAATTTGATTGCATTATGCTAAAGAGGGAGACTCTGGAGAGAGCCTGGGCTTAAATCTTGACCTTTCAGGCTGGGCGCGGTGGCTTAGCCTGTAATCCCAGCACTTTGGAAGCCCAAGGTGAGAGGATTGCCTGAGCCCGGGGTTCAAGACCAGCCTGGGCAACTTGGTGAGACCTAGTCTCTACAGTAAGTCAAAAAAATAAGCCGGGTAAGATAGCATGCGCCTGTAGTTACAGTTACTTGGAAGGCTGAGGCGGAAGGATCACCTAAGCCCAGCAGATGGAGGCTGCGGTGATGGTGAGTGTGCCACTGCACTCCAGCCTGAGTGACAGAGTGAGACTCCAACTCCAAAAAAAAATCTTGACTTTTCCACACTCTGTCTGTGTGATCTTGGCCATATATCTTTACCTCTTGTGTTTTTTTGTTTGTTTGTTTTTAACTTTTAAGATAGATCTTAGACCTTCCTCATGTGGCTGTGAGGGCTAATACATGTAAAACCCCTAAAACAAACTTTAGCTATCTTCAAAATGCAGTTTTGATCATGTGACTCCCTGTCTTAAATGATGTCATTCCATGCTCTTGGCATAAAGATCAGAGACCTTTCAAGACCTGACAAGGCCAACTCCTCCTCTCCAGCCTCCTTCCATTCCACTGGAGCCTCTGCCTCTTCACTCCAGCTCAGTGAACCTTCTTGATGCCCACTTAGACTGTCTGTGGATCCTCCACTCACTGTCCCTTGACCTCTTTGTCTCTTTCATTTACAAGATAATTATTGTCAGTCTTCAGGTCCCTACTCACCTTCTCAGGGAAGCCTCCAGGACCTCCCCACCTAGATATAAACTTTGTTACAGTCTTTCATGGCACCGGAAATTCTCAGTAGTATTTATGAAGCCATAGTCATATTCACTTGTGTAACAATGTGTTTGCCCCACTGTAAGCTTTAGGAAGGCAGCAAACCCATGCCATTTTGCTTATGAGTGTGTTCCTAGCACTGATCACACTGCCTAGCCCATAGTTTTTATTGCTAAATGTTTATCGAACAAATGGATGAGGTATGGGGGAGGGGACATATGGAGAGTGCAGAGAGATAAACCAGTGTTCCCCTTTATTGGACCAGAAAATATGTTTTAGGGGAGCAATAGACCAGAAGACTGGGAAGGTAAACTGAGGGAAACTTGGATGGATAAAAAGACTGCTACAATACAGTGCCAACAGAGAATCTGTTGGCTTTGGGCATACAAAGTGACTTGGAAGAAAGTACTGGTGTTTATGTGTCAGAAAACTGAAAATTATTTTATTTCTAGTGTTACTAACTAGTCTAAACTAACCGTATTATAAACTTTCATGAATTGGTAACACCTGAAAAATAGTTTTCAAAACTGTATCACTGTTTGTCCAAGGACAACAGGTTGTAGGAATTGTGAGACAATATTTGGCATTATTAAGGAGAAAAAGGCATGTCTTATAAGTGGGGCTCTTGTACTTTCTCAACATTTTCCTGGCTGAGCACATGTTGGCAGACTTCCCAGAACCATCTCATAGGTAGCTACATTGATTTGGCAAGCAGATAATGTTTTTCTCATCGTTATAAAAATCTTTTTGAATCAAGGAAGCAATGTATGGTTTAGATCAACAGTGATGTATGAACAATAAGGGCTTCTGTGGAAAAGTGTATTTGAAGGCTTGTTTAGACAGCTGAGCAGACTTACCTTTTGCAGATACAGTTTCTTGTCATAGTTGTCCCATTTCAGTTTCCTTACTAGTTCACCATGACTTTGTTAAGACACTCAGTAGCTTCTTTGGTGTATAAGTTGAGTGGAGGATGGGAAGAGTAGCAGTTGGTTCTGCTCAGGGGGAAGACCATGTACAAGTTAAATTTGCTGAAATGTGGAGAAATGTAACACACATAGTCTGTTGTTTCCTAATGTGAGATTCCTAACCTCCATGCTGAATCAGTCGTGTGTTCGGTAGCATTTTCACAAGCAGATCACTGATAGATACTTCCACAGGTGTTGGCTGGTGCCCAGCAAGACATCTGGCTTCCAGAAGTGCACCCATGGTGGCGTAAGGGAGTGGGGGAGCAGAGTAAGTAAAGGAATAGTGTTTTGGAGCCCAAAGGCTGGAATTCTGTCTTTATTTTCCCAGTAACTCTGGGGCCTTGGGCCAGTTACTTATCTCCTCAATTTAAACTACTAAATCTGTAAAAGAGAATGATAGTGGATAAGGCACAGGGTAATTGTGGAGTTTAAAGGAGATAATGTGTGAAAAGCTCTAGGGAGTCAGAATATCTACTCCTCAGTGGGTATGTTGATATACTTAGTACTCATGACTGCTTTAACACCAACATGGCATCCTACCAGTATTCCAGACAGAATTTCACGAAGGATCCTGGGGTCCAGAGCAGAAAGCTTATGTGTGTCCACCTCAGGCCTGGAGAGCAGCTCTGGGGCCAGTCTCTGCATGTGGCCACACTTTACCTTCCTTTAACTTGATAATTGTTGTTGTAACAAGATGCAGGATTGAGATATTTGGTATGTGGTGAGACTAAACCCATCACTGTTACACACTTTCATAACTGATGACACCTGGAAAATTGTCTTTAGAAAACATATAATTTCTGCAGGAATAGCACAGATTGCAGGAATTATTAGATGATATTATGTTTATTAGGCAATATACATTTTATTTTCCTCACAAAGTAGTCTTCCTCCTCTGGGTTGTCACTCATTGTGCTTCCTTCTCTCTGCATGTCACTTCCTCCCCCATTTATATGGACAAGATCCATGTCTTAAACTTCTTAGAGGAGCATAAAATAGAAAAGCAGTAAACCTTCATCGATTCTTTAAACTATGCATGTACAAGGATGGGGGAATTAAATCATTAGTTTAACTATTCAAACCACTCATTCATTGCTCATTCATTCTTCCAGGGGATCTTTTCTAAGAGCTTGTCATGCACTTGGTCTGGTGTTAGTACTACAGATGAGTGTTGAAACAGTCTTTGGCTTCATGGAACTTGCTGTCCAGTGAGTTCAATAGATATGGGAATTAAATTTTTTTACTTAAGCATTACAGTGGCAATGTGATAAGTACTTTGTAGGAAAAAGAAAAGGTGCTGAAATAGCATGTAACATAGGATCTGGCTAAGTGGGGATGACTGGGGAAGAAATCTCTGAGGAAGAATTGACTGGGTGGTGATCTGAAGGGTGACTAAGATAATTAGGAGATAGCGAGATGGACAATGGGAGGTTTTTGTAAGGCTGATGGAATGCGAGCATGGAGATCCAACAAGAGAAAATGACTTGTGATGAAGCCGGAGAGGTAGCTGGGGACATTTTAAAGTGGGACCTCAGAGGTTTTGGTGGTGGTTTTGGTGAAAAGCCAGTTAAGAATTTTAAGCTGGAGAAGGATTGAAATGACCAGACTTTTAAAATATGTATATTAATTTGATGTCAATGAAAATAATAGGTTGGGGAAAAATTATAGTTGAAATAGGGTGGCTGCCAGAAAACCTTCTGAGGCAGGAAGACTGTTAAGAAACTGTTTGCTTGCATCCTGTAGAGTCCCAGGGAGAGGCATGGAGCCCTCCTGGAGGAGATGGAGAGGTAAAGAAGGAATTGAGAGACATTTGGGGGTAGAATCAGCAGGTGTCATGGCAAGTTGTATGTCAGGGAAAATAACACGGAACATATGGGGTGGTCAAAAATGGTTTCCAGGTCTCTCAAGGATTTAAATTGGGATCTGACACTCACTGAGGCAGGCAGGCAAGCAGGCAGGAGGCAGTACAAATATTGGAAATAGTTATGACCTCTATTGTAGACTTGTTAAGTTTAGGGTCCTACAGGACATCTAAAGAGCGATGCTGGGTGGTATCCAAATCTAGAGCTTAAGTATGGTAAGCATGTAAAGGTTGGTGGATCACTCTTTGTGATGGCTTTGGAAGCATGTGAAGAGCCCCAGGCCTAACTGCACAACAGAAAGGATGCCTTCCCTTGTCTTCTACACGTAGGGCCAAGAGGACTGTTTTTCATCCCTGCCTTCAGATTATTACTCTTCCTACCTCATGCAAAACTCTTATCCTTCTGGAGCTCATGCCTTTTGACTATACCACTTCCTGTGCTTTCAGTTAATACATTTTTATCCATCCTCTGGTGCCTCTCTCACAGTCAACCATATTTTAGGAAGCCTGTGAGCTACATACATATCTAATCTTTTTCTTAAGTCTTAGATATTTCAGCGTTCATGGATAGTATTTACTTTTTTTCAATGAATCTATATTGAGCTCTTTCTATGGGACAGACTCAGTGTTAGACACTGGAATCATTAGCAAGCAAATCAAGGTCTTTCTTGTGGTGATGTTTACCTTCCATTTTGGAGAGGCAGACAATTACATTTCAGATGATGCTATGTGCTAAAAATAAATATAGAGCAAGATAAGAGGGCAAGGATGATGAATAAGGTAATGGAGAAGGACAGAGCTTCCTCTCAGGAGACGACTGAACTGAAACCCAAATGAATGAGAGACAAAACCACATGAACATATGCATGTATCATCTATTGCTTTGTAACAAATAATCTCAAAATCTGGCCACTTAAAACAACCAATATGTGTTATCTCACCATTTCTCAGAATTAGGAACCCCAGAGCAGCTTAGCTGGATGTGTCTACTTAGGACCTTTGAAGAGGTTACAACCAAGACGTCAGCTGAGACTGCAGTCATCCTAGGCTCACTTGGGACTGAAGAATTTGCTTTTAAGTTCACTGACATCGTTATTGACAGATCTTGGTTCACTGAGGGCTGTTAGACTGAAGGCCTCAGTTTCTTGCCTCATGACAGCTTGCTTCCCATAAAGCATGTAATGGGGGGTGGGGTGGGGGGGAGAGAGAGAGAGAGAGAGAGAGAGAGGAGGCTTCAGTCTTTTATAACCTAATCTGGAATCGACATACCACCACTTTTCTATGTCTTTTGTACCTTAAAGCACTTCTCTTTACTGACTTGTCTCCTCCATTGCTTGAATGTGTTTTCCTAGTCCTACTTTTGCTGCCTTCTCTCTCATTTCCTTTTTCATGTTTCCTAAAAGAAGTTTGTTTGCTGTCTTCTGCAGCTGGCTTCTGTCTTCATTACTCCAGTAAATCTTTTCCAAAGGTGACCTGGTGATGACAGAGAACAATCAAATCTCTTTTCACTTGACCTGATTTCTCTCATGGCACTTTTCGTCTTATGTTCTTATGCTATGTTGCGCTCTCTCTCTCTCTCTCTCCTTCTCTCTCTCCCCCCGTTCTCTCCTTTTATGTGTATGTGTGTCTGTCTCTCTCTCTCTTGTGTGTGTGTGTCTCTCTCTCTCTCCCTGTCTCTCTCACCTTCTATGTGTGGCTCGCTCTCTTTCTTTCACTCTGTCTCCCTCTGTATGTGTGTCTTTCTCTCCTCTCTTTTTGTGTCTCTGTGTATGTCTCTTTCTGTTGCTGTCTCTCTGTCTTTCTCTCTGTCTCCCTCCCTCTCCCTCTGTGTATATTTCTCTCTTGTTGTCTCTCTATTTGTCTTTCTGTCTCTCTCTTACTGTCTCTTGCTCTCTGTCTCTGTTCTCTCCCTCTGTATATTTTGCTCTCGCTGTCTCTTTCTTTGTCTTTCTCTGTCTTTCTCTGTCTCCTCTACCTCTGTGTGTCTGTGTATGCCTTTCTCTCTTGTGCTGTCTCTCTTTCTGTGTCTCTCTCCCTCTGTATATCTCTCTCTGTCTTTTTCTGTCTCTCTCTCCCTCTGTGTATGTCTCTTTCTCTTGCACGCTCTCTCTCCCTCTGTGTGTATCTTTCTCTCTTGCTGTCTCTCTCTGTTTTTCTCTCTCAGCCTCTCTCCCTCTGAGTGTCTCTCTCTTGTGTGCTCTCTCTCTCTCACTGTGTGTGCCTTAGTCCTTCTGTGTGTGTCTCTTTCTCTTCTCGTTCTCTTTCTTTTTCTCTGTGTATGTATATCTCTTGCTTTTGCTGTGTCTCTTTCTGTCTTTTTGTCTCTTTCTCTGTGTGTGTCTATTCTATCTCTCTCCGCATGTCTGTCTCTCTCTCTCTCCCACACACGCCTTGAGACATTCTCCTCCCTTGACTCCTGGTATGTCCATATTTTTCCTTCTGCTTCTCTGACACTACCAATCTCCTTCGGATCCAGTTACTTTGCCATATGTTTAAGCATCGGTATTTGATAGGGTTTTGTTCTTGACTCTGTTTTGACCACAGTGTGTCTCCAAAGCTAACTTTTATACCAAAACTAAACTAATTATTCATGACCCTGGAAGCACTCATCAACACACACACACACACACACACACACACACACACACACACACACGTTCTTCCACTTGTATTCTTTGTATTTGGTTAGTGGAATCTGGGTACCCCAGTAAAACACTGGGTCTTCACATTTTTCCTGCCTTAGTTTCTACATTCAGTGAATCACTAAGATTTATCTCTAGCTCCATCTTGACTCCACCTCTTTCTCGAGTCTAGTCCTAGTCCAGCCCCTTCTTGTTTTCTACCAGCTCTGCTGTCCTCACTGGATACCTGGTATCAAGTGTCTGCCCTGGTTGCTTGTCGTCTACCCTTGATGCTGCCTCCAGTTATTTGTCTAAAGGTGCTTCTCACCATTGTACTGTCTTGGCTAGCCAGCTTCATTGTCTTCAGGTCATCAGATAGAGCCCAGCATCCTTCCTCTGAACCTGTGGCATTTTGCCACCTGGTCTTTCTTGTTCTGCCTGGCATAATTTTGCTGCCCTCACCTCTATAAGTAATGTTCCTGCAGTGTGAAAGTTCTTATATTTCCCTCAAAAGGCTATGCTTTGTTCTTCTGTGCTTTTTGCCCTATTCTTTTATGTTTCCTGAAATGTCTTTTATTCTTTTGTTCCCCTCTCACACAACTCACATGTTCAAAATGCCGGTAAAGGCAAGCCCCCTGTCTCTGTTCTGGACCCTCCTCCGCTCTGACTCTGGCTGCCCAACAGAGTTGATAATTTGTGTGTTTTTTGCTTTCCCTCTCTCTGTGTGGGTTTCTATTACTGCTATTACACTATTATATTTTTGTGTTTATCCTGTCTCTCTCAGATGGTGGAGCTTTTTAGGGCACAGTCTTTGACTCATTTTTCTTTGTACACACAACACTTAGCAGAATCCCTGCAATGTTGTTACCACTTAGCAAATGTCAATTAAATTGCATGTAATTGGACTGAGTTAGTATGGCTTTAGATATGGTTTTGCAGGAGAGATTAAGAATCGAAAAAACATGTTTATTAATTCCCTTACGTTAAAAATGTGATTTGATTACTTGGTTACATCTAGCTCTGACTCTGTTAGGCAGAAAAAGTTGGAAAAATAAGATGCCTGCCAACTTAGAGTATTAGAAATTAAGCAATTAAAAGTTTTTCTGAAGTCTGTCTTAAGATTCTTATATTGCACTTAAAAAAAGTATCTTCCTGGCCATAAAGAAGAACAAAATCATGGCCTTTGTAACAACTTGAATGCAGCTAGAGATCATCATACTAAATGAACTGTCACAGAAACCAAGAAATGAATACTGCATATTCTCACTTACAAGGAGGCCCTGAACTCTGGTCACTCGAGCACAATGGTGGGATCAGCAGACACTGGACACTGCTTGGGGTGATGCGGGGGGAAGGAGGGTATGTGACAACACACTGGGTACCTGGTCCACTCTCAGGGGGAGAGAGGGCCAGCTAGTAGCCCAGCCTTCACCTGCATGCTACCTACTTATGCAGTAAATTTCCACTTGTACCCCAAAACTCTAAAATAAATTTTTAAAAAAAGTAATGGTCTAACTTTATACACATTACCAAATTTCTCTGTTGTGGCACTTCAGTAATTTGTATCAGTTAGAGTGTACTATGGAGGTAGAGACATACAATAATTGAAGAGAGAAAGTTTTATATAAATAATAAGGCAGTAGTCCCCAACCTTTTTGGAATCAAGGACCGGTTTCATGGAAGATCATTTTTCCACAGATGGGAGGGGAAGGAAGGGAGAAACAATCAGACATTAGATTCCCCTAAGAAGCATGCAACCTAAATCCATTGCATGTGCAATTCACAACAGGGTTTAGCACTCCTATGCGAATCTAATGCTGCAGCTGATCTGACAGAATGCAAAGCTCTGCTCTCTGGCTGCTCACTTCCTGCTGTGCAGCCCAGTTCCTAACTGGTCACAGACACATACAAGTCTGCAGCATGAAGGTTGAGGACTCCTGCAATGGGGAGTTAGCTATTATGGGTAAAGAAAACTCTAAAGAATATAGAATAAGTAGCAGAAATAGGAAGTAGAGCACCCAAGGAAGAACTGTAGAAGAGGGTCCCATCCTCCGACTCCCAGGGCTGGGATCTAGATCTCTTTGGAGAAGACATGTCTTACTGCATGGCAGAGAAGTTCACCTAAGTGCTGCACTGGTGGGACTTACAGGGAGTCTGCCTTCTGTGGTTCTGGGGGGGCACACACTGCCCACAGGGAGGTGCCACACTGGAGAAGTCACTGAGGATCTGCCAGTGGGGATGGTACCTTTGGAGGCCACTCTCAGGGTCGAAAGAAAAGCTGCCCATGGGTTGGTGCAATGTGCCTGTAGGTAAGAAGAGAACCAGGAAGAAGAGCTTTTCTTCCTTCAATGTACCTCTTCCAACACCCTCTACTGACATTGCCTAAAATTGTGCTTGCTGACCCAGACAGGGCAATGGAAAGGTGGATTTGGAGCCGAAAAGTAACAGATTGACAACTGGCACAGTCCACCCCTTTAACTACTGAGCTTCCATATGTTCTAACTTCACAAGATACAGCTATCACAGAAAAGAGAGTATAAGTAACATAATATATTTAAGATTATATGTATTAATATTTTAATATTTATGGGTACAATTTTATATATAATTACATACAAATAATTTTATGTAATTTGTAAATATATAATTTATGTATATTGAAGGCTATCACCCAAGAAGGGTAGGTGTATTAGATGAGGCTGAGAAGGGAAATGGAGACATACCTATAGATTCTGAAGTAGTTAATGTCATTCTTAGACAAAACATATTGTTAAGTATTTCAACTTTATTGTCTTTGATCTATAAATATTAAAAGCAACATTCTTTTAATTTTTGAGTGGAGTCTCAATCTGTTGCCTAGGATATAGTGCAGTGGCATGGTCACAGCATCTTCACAGCCTTGACCTCCTGGGCTCAGGTGATCCTTCTACCTCAACCTCCCAGGTAGCTGAGATTACAGGTGTGTACAACCTTGCCTGACTCTGTTTTTAAAAAAAATTTTGTAGAGATGAGGTTTCACTGTGTTGCCTAGGCTGTTCTTGAACTCATGGACTCAGCAGTCCACTCACCTCAGTTTCCCAAATTGCTGGGATTATAGGTATGAGCCACCATGCCTGATCTAAAAGCAATATTCTTATACATGTCACTTAAGAATGAATTTGTTTTGGCTTAGAAACATAAAACATAAGACAGAGTGACTTTACAATAGTTAGTCATTGAACCAGAGCTGGTAAAGAAAAAGGAAGGTTTGTGTGAAAGTGTTATGCACATAAATAGTCCTTGACTTACAATAGTTTGCCTTAAGATTCTTTGACTTTACAATGGTATGAAATAATATGTATTCAGTAGAAACTATACTTCCAGTACCCACACAACCATTCTGCTTTTCACTTTCAGTACAATATCCAATAGATTACATGAGATATTCAATACTTCATTATAAAATAGGCTTTGTGTTATGTGATTTTGCCCAGCTGTACACTAATGAAGTATTCTGAGCATGTTTCAGGTAGACTAAAAAAGCTATGATGTTTGGTAGTATAGATGTATTATATGCATTTTTAACTTATGCTATTTTCAACTTATGAGGGGTTTACCAGGGGAGCATCTTATTTTCCTTATGAAAAATTTATTACCACTGCTTTATACATTAATTCCATCAGCCAACATATTTGAGTGCCAGGAATATTTTTGCCACTGAGCAAAGATAGGAAATGAGGAGAACAGTTTGTGTGAATGACTTTAAGAGGGAGAAGAGGTTTGGGGTTGGGTAGCTGAGCGTGCTGGTCAGTTGTTCAAGTGAGTCCACTTTGTATAGAACATGTGTGTTGCTTGCCCACATTCAGACAGGCATGGCAGTATGGTGCAAGTGGTATGGTCATAACTTGGGAGTACTTCAGTAGAATTAGTTCTTAGGGTAAATGTTAACATGAATTTTTGTTTTGTAAGCTTAATAATGGCATGTGATTTATGGAGGCTGCATTAAATTGTCCTGCAGACTCTTTCGGAAGAATCTTTTGTTATCATAGGAAGAAGAAAACAGGAATAAAAGCAGTCTTACATGGCCCATAGAGGATTCTTAGGGATATGGATGACATCATAGCTGTTTAATGCATCTTGACTGATATGCAATATATGACTTAGAAGGATGGAGAGATGTAAGGCGAAGTCTGGTGTTTCTTCCTAAATATGACGTTATTACTTCATTACTCATTTCTTCTTGTTTCATGAGCAGCTCACTCTATGGTTATCATTGTTTTTATTTAATTTCTTACCTGGTGATGTGGATAAGTAGAAGTACCTTAGAGGTATTGCTTTTCTAGCGTCTGTTCTTTCAAGCTATGAAAAGTGTGTGAGAAGTTGAGGGGCAGGTAGGGTGATGAAATCAGGGATGGAGACAAGTATACTTCAACCCCTTAGCTGATAAACAATTTTGAGGACTATTGAGATGGATTCTAGAATTACCTTACTGTTGGCCTTGAAATCCTCATTCAAATGATAGACGACACTCCCCACTAAAGAACTAGCCAGAACTCTCTAATACAGGTAAAAACATTGGGTTCATATCTCTAATTGCCTTCTTAATTATCATTTTTTAGACTTATAATCAATAGATCACTGTGTCAGCAGATTTGATACCTGGTGAGGGTCCACTTCTTGATTTGCTGACAGCTGTCTTTTTGCTATATCCTTACATGGTGGAAGGGATGAGGGAACTCTCCGGGATCCGTCCCTTTATAAGAGCACCGATCCCATTCCTGAGAACTCCACCCTAAAGGATTCAGTTGTAGAGGTGCCCATAATCTTTATATGGGGGGGGCGTGTAGATCAAGTCAGATCAATTTAGTTTGCTCAGCACTGTATACTGTGCTGTCCTAAACATTTTAGAGAGATTTGGAGTCTTCATTATGTCATTAGTTACCATGTATTATATAACAATTTGAATCATTTTGAATATTTGGTGTCAGAAACTCTGACTGGCTGGATTGCTGAAGGCAAGTGGTGTTAGTGTTCATGCCTAATCCTAAACGGGTTTTTTTTTTTTTCTTTCAGGTTTTTCTAAAGAGTGATCGAGTGGCCAGAATGGTGCAGAGTGGAGGCTGTTCTGCTAATGACTTCAGGGAAGTATTTAAGAAAAACATAGAAAAACGTGTGCGGAGTTTGCCAGAAATAGATGGCTTGAGCAAAGAGACGGTGTTGAGCTCATGGATAGCCAAATATGATGCCATTTATAGGGGTGAAGAGGACCTGTGCAAACAGCCAAATAGAATGGCACTAAGTGCGGTGTCTGAACTTATTTTGAGCAAGGAACAACTCTATGAAATGTTTCAGCAGATTTTGGGTGTTAAAAAACTAGAACACCAGCTGCTTTATAATGCATGTCAGGTAAGTGGTCTATGATATTTTCCATCCCTCTGTCTGACTCATAGAATGAACATCAAGTGTTTACAAGACTATAAAGATGTACTTTACTTTCTGTAATGTCTTTGCTTGAAAAGTTGAGTGAAATTGAATTTTAATAAATCGTATAGTGATGTTTGAAAGAAGTATTTGATAGAGGGAGAAGAATATCAGCACATCTTATCCGGTAAATAATTGTTCCCATGTACCCTATTTTAGAACATCACATTTGTGCCAATTGGGTATATATGGGCCATGCCTTGAATAATAAAATGAAAATCACCTGCAATCTGAAGAAGCTTGGCAATTTATAATAAAAAGATATTCCTCGTTGCAAAATAATGATAAAGCTATCATGCTGGTCTTCTGAGTTTTATGGAAATAATTACATTTCAGACTTTTAAAAACCCAGTCAGGTAGAAATGAGTTGAGGATGGTTGTTAAACTGTATAATTTAAAGAGATGACAGAGTTAATATTATATTTTATCTTCTTTTTTTTAATTATGCACATGAAAAATGGAATAAAATCTCATGTTCCATATCTTGCATTTTTTAGACCCTATAATTTGTCTAATAATATATTCCTTCTATATTTGCATGTTGTTTGCTTGTTTTGGAGATATAAATTATTTATCTATGCCCTAATATACAATTTAAATTGATAAAAGTCTGGCATTTTAAAATTAATGTGTTCCTTAAGAGTTATACCTCTATAATGTACATATGTTTATTTTTAAGCTTATTGCAAATCTACTCCTAATTTCTGTATTTCCGTGTTCCATATCACTCACTTTGCATTACTAATTTGTGGATCATTTCAAATGGATACATTAATAGAGTTAATTAATAGTAAAGCATGTGACACTTTAGCTCTGTGAACAGTTTGTATATATACCATAATTGTTTTCACTGTGCCACTTGATAATAGTGGAGTGACTATAAAACAAAAATACTCTATTTTAAAAGATAACTACAACTGGAACTTTGTGTTTTTAATGAAGTGATAGCTCACTTGTACAGTTAAATGTTGATGAACATAATTTAGTGGTAACATTCAGATTCAGACATTCAGTAGATATTCCTTGAGCATTTATTCCATTAAAAAAGTCTCTGTAGGTATTAGGGAAACCCAACTGAGTAAAAAGCATGTTTGTTCTCCATATACTAAAGTCTGATAGAGCAGATAGGCCTTTAAATGAGTTATTGTATATGTACTAGAGTATACTGGATGTCACAAGGTTATAAAATATAACCTCGTGTACCTGAGATTTTGTTTATTAACTCAATAAATTCTCTGCCACTAGAGAATCCACTGGGGTGTGGGCCCCTTGATTTCTATTTTATATTATTTGAACCATACTTCTACTCAAATTTCCAACTATCATAGTTTGTTTATTTTTCCTTTGTTCCATCAGTTACTTTCCTTTTGTGTTTTGATCCTTTGTTAGGTACTCAAACTTATATTCAGATTTTTATGTCTTCTTGTAGAATTGACGCCTTTGTCATATCATAGTATAATATTCATTTTTATCACTGAAGTCTACTTTGTCTTTAACTAATATAGACACATCAGCTTTCTTTTTATTAGGGTTAGCATGGTGTCTCTCCTATGTTTACTTTTAACCCAATTCTTTATTATTAAAGTGGATTTTTTATAGACAGCATATAATTGGGTCTCGTAGTGTTTTTTAAATCCAGTCAGGTAGTTTTTGTCCTTTAATGGTTTTGTTTAGACGATAATATTTAATGTGACTACTAATATAGTTGGATTAAATTCTACAATCTTGTAGCTGCTGCCACTTCCTTGCATTTGTTCTTTGCTCTCCCCCATTTTCTGCCTTCTCTAATTTTGATCAAACATTTTATTTGATACCATTTTATATCCTCTTTTTGTGTACCACTTATACTTGTTTTTTTAAAAAAATTATTTAGTGGTTGCCTTAAAGTTAAAAATATACATTTGTAAATAATCTATGGCCATTTTCAAGTAACACTACACTATAAGACTTCATAGTGCAGCTACTCTATAAGAGAATATTTCCAATTCCTCTGTTCCATCCCTTGTGATATTGCTGTCATTCATTGCACTTACAATCTGCTATTGTTACCCAATAGATTGTTACTATTATTGCTTTTAACAGTTATCCTTTAGCTCAGATGAGGAAAAGAAAACATACACACATATTTAAAATCTTCATTTATTCCTTCTCTGATGATCTCTTATTTATGTAGATTCAAGTTTCTTACCTATATCATTTTCCTTATTTCTGAAGAATTTGTTCTAACATTTCTTGCAGGGTAAGACTTTTGGTGATGCAGTTTATGTTTGCATCAGTTTATGTTTGTCTGAGAAAGGCTTTGTTTCTCCTTCACATTTAATTGATAACTGGATATAGACTTATAAGTTAGGTTTTTTGGGCCTCTTTCAATACTCCGGATATTTCAGTCTACTTTCATTTTGCTTGCATGACTTTGACAAAAAGTCTTATAGCCTTGATCCTCTATAGGTAAGGTGTTACTTTTCCACTTAAGGCTTTCTTCAAGATTTTCTTTTTCTCTTAGTGTTCTGTAGTTTGAAGATGATATACCTAGTTGCAGGGTTTTGGGGTGTGTGTGTGTGTGTGTATTTCTCTTGCATAGTATTTTTCTGAGCTCTCTGTATCTGTGTGTCAGTGTTTATTATTAATTTTGGAAAGTTCTCTACTATTCAAACATTTCCTTTGTGCCATCTTCTCTTTCCTTTCCTTCTGGTATTGCAGTTATTTTTGTGTTACCCTCTTTTTATATTGTCTGGGAGTTTTCTGTGTGTGTGTGTGTTTGTGTGTGTGTGTTTTCAAGCTCTTTCTCTGTTTGCATTTCAGGTTGGGAAGTTTCTATTAATCTGTCTTCAGTTCACTGATTCTTTCCTTAGCAGCATCAAGTCCACTAATAAGCCCATCGAAGGCATTCTTCGTTTCTGCTTCAGTGTTTTTGATTTCCAGCATTTCCTTTGGATTCTTTCTTAGAGTTTCCATCTTTTGCTTGTATTATGCATTTGTTCTTGCATGTTTTCAACTTTTATTATTATTGCCCTTAGCATATTAAAAATAATTTAAATTCCTTATTTGATAACTCTAACATCTGTGTCACATCTGAATCTGATTTAGATGCTTGCTTTTTCTCTCTAGACTGTATTTCTTTTTCTTTTTTTGTCTTTGTCATGCCTCATGATTTTTTGTTGAAAACCAGATATGTTACACCAGGTAATGAGAACTGAGGTAAATAAGGATTTAGTATGAGGATAAATGTTAGTCTGTGTAGGAGTTGAGCTGTGCGCAATGTATCTTGTATCTATAGGAAAGAAAGGCCACCAGTTTTTCTAGTATCTTTGTTTGTATCTCTTCTCTTAACTCTGGGCTTCCCTAAGTACTTCTCCTTAGAGAAAGTCTGTGTCTTAAAGTTCTTTTAGCTGTGATCCATCCACTATTGATACTGGAACTGTGTTGATGCTGTAGTGAGGTGTTGGAGAGAGTGAGTGTTCTATAATCTAATTAAACCTCAATCTTTTAATGCACCTGTGTCTCAAACTTATAACCAACACAAGTGTTTCCGTCTTTGCCCAGGAGGAGTATCACTTCCTCCCACCTCCATGTTTTATGTTCCCATCCCTGGCTGCAGCATTCCCAATTCATTTTCTTGAGGTCCTGTTCCCTATTTAGTCTGGTTTTTTTTTTTTGCTTGTTTGTTTATTTATTTCAGTAGATGAAAAAAAAAAAAAGACTACAGTAGGGTGGTATGTTCTTCCTCTAGTTAGCTAGGGTAAGTTTTCAGTGTTTTCTGTTGGTAATGTCTTTCCCCTTTTGTTAGTGAGATGGTGATACAACAATGGCCTTTCCCCACTTTTCCTGTCATGATCACATGGGGATCTTGCTTGGATCCTCACTGTAAGAACTTGGTGGGGTTACTGAAAGGAAGGTCTAGTGAAGTTTGGGGGGGTCCCTTTATAGTGGTGGTGCCAGGAGTTTCTTATTTTGTGCATTCAGCTCATAGTAATTCATCAGAATTACGAGACAAGTGTTCCTACTATTTATGACATTTAGAGACTTCTGTTCCATGTATTTTTTTTTTTTTTTAGAAAGCAGGGTTTATTGAGAGGACAGAAAAGCTCCCACAGTGGGAGAGGACCCAAAGAGGTTGCCTGCTATGTCTTTTTAATTTACCTTTCTTTCTAGATTTTGGTTTAGTGGTTTACCTTGCACCATCAGTTTTCTGATAAGTTTAAGAAAGGTAACTGGTTTGCAGTTTTTTTAGGTTTTTAATCTACGTATGGGAATGATGACTTCCAAACTTCATGTCTGAATGGAAACTGGAATTTATTTCAATTCTGAGACTTGAAAAAAAAAAAAGGTTAAGGATTACTTTTTGATTAATTTTAAAACACAAAGAATTACAAAAAGTACTTCTGCAAATATGAGAAGAGCCTTTTTTGGGTATAGCAATCATTTTACAGAAATTATGAAAATAAATTGTTGAGACAACAGCCTAGCTCTTTTTTTTTTTTTTTTTTTTTTTGTTGAAAGACATACCTCAGAGATATTGCAGGCTTGGTTCCAGACCACCAACATAAAGCAAACATTGCAGTCAAGTGAGTCATACATTTTTTTGTTTCCCCATGCATATAAGTTATGTTTATATTATACTGTAGACTATTAAGTGTACAATGGCATTATGTTTGAAAAATAGCATATATACCTTCATTTAAAATATATTTTATTGTTAAAAGTTTCAATGATCATCTGAGTCATGATGATGTTAATAGTGTTGTGCAATCATGCTAATGATCAGTGAATCGTAATATTTTTGCTAGTAAAGGACCTTGCATGGTGGTTGTTGGTTGCTGACTGATCAGGGTGGTGGTGGCTGAAGGTTGGGCTGGCTGTGGCAATGTCTTGAAATAAGACAACAATAAAGTTTGCTGCGTCGATTGACTCTTCCTTTCACAAAAGGTATCTCTAACATGCAATGCTGTTTGATTGCATTTTACCCACAACGGAACTTCTTTCAAAACTGGAATCAGTCCTCGCAAACCTTGCCGCTGTTTTATCAACTAAGTTTGTGTATTCTTATTCTTTGTTGTCATGTCAGCAATGTTTACAGCATCTTCAGCAAGGGTACATTTTATTTAAAGAAATCACTTTCTTTGCTCATCTGTAAGAAGCAACCCCTCATCCAGTCAGGTTTAATTGCAAGATTGTAGTAATTCAGTCACATCTTCAGGCTCCATTTGTAATTCTAGTTCTCTTGCAATTTCCTAAACATCCCCAATTACTTTCTCTACTTTATTCTTGAATTCCTCAAAGTCATTCATGAGAGTTGTAATCAACTTCTTTTTAACTCCTGTTAAAGTCCATGTTTTAGTCTTCCCCATGAATCACAAATGTTCTTAATAGCATCTAGATTGCTGAATCCATTCCAAAAGGTTTTCCATTGCTTTGCCTAGATCCATCAGAGAAATCACAATCTATGGCAGCTATAGCTTTATGAGATGTGTTTCTTAAATAATAAGACTTGAAAGGTTTCAGCAGGCATGAAAACAACATTAATCTTGTACATCTCCATCAGAATCCTTGGGTGTCCAGGTGAACTGTCAATGAACAGTAATAATTTGAAATGAATCTTTCCTTTCTTCCTTTTTTTGAACAGTAAGACTCAATATTCAGTAAACCATGCTGTAAATGGATGTGCTGTCATCTGACTTTGTTGTTCTATTGTAGAGCACTGGAAGAACAGATTTAGCAAAATTCTTAAAGGCCCTAGGAATTTTAGAATGGTAAATGAACATTATTTTTAACTTAAACTCATCAGTTGCATTAGCCCCTAACAAGAGCCAGACTGTCCTTTGAAGCCAGGTATTGACTTCTCCTCTCTAGCTATGAAAGTCCTAGATAACATCTTACAATAGAAGACTGCTTCATCTACATAGAAAATATGTCTTCATCAATGATCTTAGCTAGGTCTTCTGGAAAACTTGCTGCAGCTTCTCCATAAGCACTTGTTGCTTCATCTTGCACTTTCATGTTATGGAGATGACTTCTTTTCTTAATCTCTGCTAGATTGAAACTTTTCTTCTTCAACTTCCTCACCTCTTCATAGAATTGAAGAAAGTTAGGGCCTTGCGCTAGGGTTAGACTTTGACTTAAGGGAATGTTGTGGCTGGGTTGATCTATCCAGACCACTAAAACCTTCATATTAACAGTAAGGCCTTTTCACTTTCTTATCATTCATGTGTTCACTGGAGTAGGACTTTTAATTTCATTCTAGAACTTCTTTGCATGCGCACCTTGGCTAGGTATAAGAGACCTAGCTTATTTTAGCTTTTGACATGCCTTCCTCACTAAACTTCGTCATTTCTAGCTTTTGACTTCAAGTGAGAGTTTTGCAACTCTTCATTTTACTTGAACACTTAGAGCCATTGTAGGGTTATTCATTTTCTTAATTTCAGTAT
Source organism: Tarsius wallacei (assembly GCA_963574415.1). Classification (NCBI taxonomy): domain Eukaryota; kingdom Metazoa; phylum Chordata; class Mammalia; order Primates; family Tarsiidae; genus Tarsius; species Tarsius wallacei. The sequence goes on from CAUYQG010063686.1 coordinate 44,098, forward strand.
TGTTTTATCTCAGGGCATAGGGAGGCCCAGAAAGTGAGAGCAAGAGAGCAAGTGAGAGCAAGAGAAACACGAAGGAATGACTGGTCAGTGGGACAGTCAGAACATACAAAACATTTTTGGATTAGGTTCATTGTCTCATATGGAAATGGTTTGTGGTGCCTCAAAACAATTACCATAGTAACATCAAAAATCACTGATCACAAATCATATAACAGGTATAGTAATGAAAAGGTTTGAAATACTGTGAGGATTATCAAAATGTGACACGGAAACAAGAAGCACGCCCATGCAGTGGGGAAAATGGTACAGTGGTCTTCCTTGATGCAGGGTCACTACAAACATTCCATTTGTAAGCATATCTGCAAAACAGAGAGCAATGAAATGAGGTCTATCTGTTTCTATCATATTTCATTATCTTGTCTTCTAACAAAGGTTAAAAAGAAAAAGTGTAAGAAAAAGTGATAGGAACCACGAAAATAGCCTGCTCTTCATAGGAAGTAGTAGCTTAAGAAGAGAAATAGAGCAGGCCTTGGGAAAGCAGAGGGAGGACCCAGAGTTACCAGAGCCGCTGGAACCTAACTGAGGTGTACATCGGTGAGATTTACTTCACCTTCCCTGTGTTTCTGGAAGAGCTTTGAGACTCCTGCTAACTGTAACAGTCTTATTTCTGTATTTGTTCAGTCTTGCCTGGCCCTAGTTTTGTGCCAGCACAAATCTCCTAGAAAATCTCAAAGATGTTGCTTTCTTCAGGGTCACAAGAGCAGGAGAGAGGGCTGTTCTGTTAAGCTGTGCAGAATGGCAACAGCCAGGCGTTCTCTGGGGACTCAAGAAGGAAAGGACATGACTGAGAAGGAACTCATGCCAAAGCTGCCACATGACACTGACAGGGGCATCCTTTGTTTGTATCCTTTGTCCAGAGCCACAGGATTAGTGTCAGGAATGGAAAAACAGGAAGCTGCCATCTGAAAAAGCATAGATGTTTACATTACTTCTGCTCAGAGCCAGTAACTTATTATTTCTCAAAATTAATCCATAAAGGGAACATCTAAAATGCTAAGTTAGAAAATAGCACATACCACAATTAAGATATCAAATCAGAGATAATTGAAAGAAAAATAGTTTTTTACTTGTTATCAGGGAAACATAGAAAACATAAAGAATAAGAACAACCCGAGCACGTTATAGATTAGCTATTATGCTATTAAAAGAGTCATACTTTGGATTGTTTTATAATGATGCACATTCATAGAACAAAATATTAGGAAAAAATGATAGTAAAGAGACTTAGTGAGCGTTCTCAAATGCGCAGCTTAACAATACAAGAAATTGTGAGCCATGATTTAATGGACCCAGAATATTACAAGTGCAATAAAGAAGCAAGAGTGAAGGAAGAATATTCTGCTGGTAGAAACTATAATTTCGGAATATTTTTAAGGATATACAGTGAATTTCATGAAAATATTGTTACTGTTTTAGAGAAAAAATGTTAGATAATATTAAAACTATGTGTTTGATGACTTTAATAAATAAGAATATTTTTACTTTATATTTTTTATGAAAATGCTGTTACTTAAGTGGTACCAGTTAAACAGCTGCCTTTTCTAAAACAGAAATTAAATGTGTTCATTAAAGATTATTTTTAAATATGGCATAAGGTGGTACAGTATGTTCAAATTAATTAGTTAACCCATTATCTATAAGCATGCAGTGCATGTATATAGTTTGCTCCAAACATTTTACTAAATGAGGAACTTAGAGAAAGATAGGACCTAGGTATTTGCTAGGTTTATACGAAAATAATTTATTGCTGTGCTGCATGCCACAGTGGTGTGGTAAATTCCTGGTTCTGTTTTCTCAGAGTGGGGAAAGGCAGTATTATTTGGGGGCATTTCATGAAGAAGTCCACCCAGATGAGAAGATTTTATGGTATTCTGGGCAGAGGAAGAAGCATGTGCTAAGTATAGGGTATGAAACACGGTGGCCTTTGCGGGGAGCCTCAAGTTTTGGGGACTAATGAAATGTAAGGAGGAAATAGGGCTGTGTGTGAGATGATGTTAACAGAGGGAGGCAAGGGTCTTACTGACTATAGAGATCTTACAGTCTAAATGAACAGTCTGAAGATTGAGTACATAATACCATATCTACTCCTGTAATTCTCCTTTGTATTTGTATTTTAAGAGGATTAAGTAACTGAATTTTACAGCTATCTAGATCCTGATCTTCTCTGCCAAAAGCACCCTTCATTAATCTTTTATAGTCTCATTCCATTAACTGAAGAAAGTGACTCACCCAGATTTATCCAAGTGTCAAAGCAAAGTTAACTGAGATCTTGCTCTTATCCCCACCTCTGCTCCAAACTCCTCATGTCTGAAGACTGCAAGAGTTGTGTGAAGTAATGTCACAGAACTGTGTGTGTGTGTTTGTAAGGGATAAGCAGGAGTATTTGCAAATGATTAAAAAGTAGCCTTCAAGTGTATGATTTTCTTTCCCTAGAAGTTTTAGCTTTGGAGACTAAGCACTTTGGGTCTTGTAGTGTAAATAAATCAATAAATAGACAGTTGCTGTATTTCTTGTCCCTTTCACTGTGGATGTCTTCCCTGCTGGAAGTCCAAGAGCCATGAGGCATTAACCGTTCTGAATGTCTTCATTCAAGATGCGTAAAAGGAAAATAGAGAGGGGGAGGAATGTGAATCCTCACAGGAAACTGGGATCTACCTTTCACCACTGTCTTCTTTTTTATTTTTTTCTATTAGTAGCGATTGTTAATATATTTTGTTTAACATAGAGTAATTTCTCTACTTCAGCAGAAATGGTAACACGTCCTACTTACATATGCATAAGCATACATATATAATTTAAGATCTCAAAATATTTTAGGAGAATATCCTTAAATGGCACTTTTTTGTGTTTGAGGATCTAGCAAGTAATAAACTTAAGATCTTAAGAATAACTAGATTTTTATATCTGATTTTGACATTTTGAAGTCAGTCATTGGAATGGCTATAATATTTGTATACATATTCACTTTTAAATAAATGAATCATAATATAAATTGCGTGAATTTAATTTTAGTAAAATGAATTTGAGTTTTTGGTTAGTAATATTGATTAATATTACATTTTTACTTTTTTATTTTTTGAATTGGAGTCTCAGCCTGTTGCCCAGGCTGGTGTGCAGTGGCACACTCATAACCTGCTGAGCTCAGGTGATCCTTCTGCCTCAGCCTTCCAAGCAGCTGGAACTACAGGCATGCACTACCATGTCTGGCTAACTTTGGGATTTATTGTGGAGATGAGGTCTTGCCAAGTTGCCAAGGCTGGTCTCAAACCTGTGGACTCAGGAAATTTTCTCACCTCGGTTTCCCAAAGTGCTGATACTATAGGCATGAGGCTCTGAACCTGGCCTAAAAATTACAATTTTATAATTGTCAGTGTAATTTTAATATGTTCCTAGCAAATAAAATTATAGGTTTTATTAATGTTTCTTTGTTCTGTTTCCAACCTTTGGTCTACATGTGCAGGACCTATGTAAGAATATTCTTAAATAAGACTTCTCCTAAAATGTTTTGTTGAATTTGTCTTTTGTTCTCTCTAGTATTTTACCAATTCGTGAATATAGACTACCTTCTGACATTCCTTAAATTTGTTTTTAGATTTTTCTTCTTTACTCATATCTGACCTTTGGAAGTTAGAATATTATTCCAACTTTTCCACTTTTTAAAAATGATTAGAGTACACAGATTTACAAGGAGATTGAACATCTTTGTATAGTACACTAAAAAAAGAGTATTTTTGCTAATATAGTTCATGTGTGTTCTCAACTATTAATAAATAAGACAGGATTATATGAATGTACAGTTTCTTTTTTTTTTTTTTTTTTTGAGATGGAGTCTCACTCTGTCACCCAGGTTGGAGTGCAGTGGCACGCTCATGGGTACTCCAGCATCGACCTGCTGGGCTCCGGCATTCCTTCCACCTCAGCCTTCCAAGTAGCTGGAACTACAGGCGTGCACTACCATGCCCGGCTAATTTTTGATTTATTGTAGTGACGAGGTCTTGCCAATTTGCCCGGGTTGGTCTTTAACACATAGGCTAGGCAATTCACTCACTTCGGCCTCCCAAAGTGCTGGGATTACAGGCTGAGCTACCGAGCCCGGCCTGAATGTGCAGTTTCAAGTATAATAAACAATTGTATCTTTATTTTTATGGTCATTTGTTAAGAAAAATAGTCTAACAATTAAAATTATATATCTGTAAAAATATTTTTTCATATTAAAAAATTTTCGTTGATACCTAAGAAAAATGTCAGTTGCCCGATTAAGCAATGAAAATGCAAAACTGGCAAGATTTTGTTCATTCCTTTAAGATACTAATGTGTGGTCAGGAGACAGATATATAAACAAAATGTAATGGACAGTACATTTTGCATTACTGAAGATATATGTACTGTATAACATATGCACATGGATGACAGTATTTTCATGTGATATTAGATAGTTTGCATGGACTTCTTTAGTGCTCCCCCACCTTGGATGTACATTAGAATGAACCTGAGAAGCTTTATAAATCACTGGATGCCAGGGCCTCACCAGATTAAGTGAAACCATCTATGGAGGTGAAGCCCAGTGTCAGTTTTTTAAAGCTTCCTATGAAGCTTATGCACAGTCAGGGTTGAGACCCTCTGGCTTGACATTCCATCATAGGTCTTTGTCCTGCAGTCCATGTAACTGTAGGGGAGGCTGGGAACAGTCTAGCTGGTGCCAGGAGAAGAGATGATATGGCAGTGTGGAAAACCCAATTTTCTAGTCGACCTTTAATCAAAGTTTAATGAAGGTTTTAAGAAAGCAGTAATTCTGAGTGTCAGAAGACAGGCAGAAAATTAACCAACAAGGAGAAAATAGCATTTACAAAGGCATCAGAAGAATGAAATGGCTTGGAATCTGCTAGGGAGGTATGGTATGTATGTTTCTGGAGTAGCAGGAAATGAGGCTAACAAGTTAGGAAAGGACTTGAATTTTAAGGACCTTATTTGCTCAGTGAAAGAGCTCGTAATTTACCTTGTTATAGGAAACACTGTTGGGGTACCAGCAAAGGAATGACAGGAACAAATTGGGGTTCTGAGAAAGATCCTTATTTGTAATCTAAAGAGTGGATTGCAGATGGCTGTATCCTGCCTCACCCCACTTGTGGGCATGGGCCAGGGTTTTGTTTCGTTTTTGTTTTTTAAAGGACCAAAAAGGGCCAGGAATTACATATAAACTGTAAAAGTAATCTCTCCAGGTTTTACTCATTGCCCTACTTTTGATCTTTTCGTTATGGTCCTCTTTGTTGCCTATGAAGTTCTAAGGCTGATAGGCTTCACCTAGGAGTCTGTTTTCACATCCTCTTCATTACGTGCCCTGTGTTGTGCTTCAAAATTCCACTCTTCTCCCATACTTCACAGCTTTGGCCTGGGTCAAAACACTGGACCACACATTCTCCTGGAAAGTAGCAAGATGAAAGTCTAAGAATTCCAGCAGACACTGGGGATAGTCAATGTTTATCTGATGTAGCATGTATATTAATCATGGTATAATGGGCCATCTCTAATTAGTTTTATTTTTTAACATAGTACCCATTCTGGTCAGGTACTTTGTCAGGTTCTAGTATATGATGGTCTCTCTTCTCATGAAACAACATTTTTTAGTGAGCTTGGGGAATGGGGAGGTGGATCAAGGGTTCTGTTTTGTACAAGTTGAAGTTGAATAGTAGATGTCCATGTTGAGATAGCAGGTGGTGGTTGAATATACAAGTCTGCAGTTTTAATGAGAGGTAAAAATTAGAAATAAAAATTTGGGAATCATTTGGATAATGTTATGATTTTAAGCCATGGGACAATATGAGATCACTTTGTGGAAGAGTCTGGACTCAAAGAGAAAAGAGGCCCAGGACAGTGTTCGGTGGACACAAAATTTAGAGGCTGCAGTGAGGTAGGAGAAAAACCAGAGAGTGTGGTGTCAGGGAAGTCAAGAGAAGACATTTCAAAGAGAGAGCGGTGTCTGTGCCACATGCTGCCAAGTCGGGAAAGATGACGATAAAGTAACCTTTGGATTTGTCAAGTTGGAAGACACTGTTGACTTTGACAAGGGCAGACTCCTTGGAGTAGTTGGGAGCAAACCTGATTGGAATGGGTTAAGAGAAAAGAACCAAGGAGGTAAGGAAATAGAGTTAACAGAAAAAATGTCAAGGAATCAGCCAGTAACACAGACCATTGTATAGTCAAGAAACTTCTTCTGTATATTACATATAATCATTTATTTAAAAAAATTATTGAGCACTTACTATGTGCCAGGCTCACAGCATTATACTTTGTTTATTACTTTTGGACTTTTAGAAATGTCTGCCCCATGAAACCTAAAGCCTTTTTCTTCCGATCAGAACAAATGCTCTTTTTCTATAAAGATTTTTTTAAGCATTTTGTAAAGTCTGTGGAAAAGGAATTCATGTATACTCATGAAAGAGTATCAGTGATATTTAATCAGCTTTTAACTGATTACCAAAGTCACAATATATTTAATTCTCTTTGCTGTAGATTAGAATTAAAAAAAGGTTTCCATTTGCCCTAATTACATTAAATAAAGCAGGGCTAAACAATCACTTATGTAATGAGTGGTAGTGATTACTTCTAGCTATTTGTTACAAACTGGTAGACTTCTATGATTGTCCAGTGCTTAAAAATATGTAATTTCCCACTTTCAAAGTGTTTTCATGATTCTGATATGAAGATCTTTAGATGAACAAGGCTTACATCTCAGTCCATGAATCACCTTCAAAGGTTTGTGAGCTCTCTGTATATGTCATCCGGTACCAAGAGCAACAGGATTTGAAACATATGGATAGCTTTACTATCCTATATAGTTTGAAAAATTGGAAGCTATTGGAATTGTTCTTCTGAGTCAGGTCAACTGGGAAAAAATAATTTGTTAACAGAAAATCTAATCTACCATGTTTACTTTGAGTGTGCCCTGCCCCCCATCCCCACCTTTTCAGGTAGATCAGCTTCTCATCTTACTCTGTATCACTTAAGCCCTTGGTAAACTGATGGATGCAGAACTTCAAGCTCAATTGATCTAAATAACATGTTTTTTCTCATTCAAAACTTGATTATTCTGTTGATGTCACGTTCAGTCTTCTGACTCATAATCATAACACCTTCCTTTCTTATTACCTTTCCAACCCAAACAATCACCAGATATGTTTACATCCCCTATAATATTGCATTATTTGCTTCTTCCATCTTATTTCATGATTGTCACCATAGCTGAGATGTCAGTACCTCACATGTGGAGCATGGCAGCAACTTCTCAGCTTCCTCCTTGCAATCCTACATATTTTTGCTGCCTGATAAACATTATTGAAGCACCCCCTGATCTCGTTATGACCCTACTTTGAATAAAGGGAAAAAAATGAAATTTTACATCCCATGGCTAAGCCTTTGGCAGCTGTGGTGTTCAGACTGACCTCCACCAGCATTTTTGGATATACCAATCCTTTATACGCCTTGCATTCTACATAAACAGAATCACTCCCTGTTTCTCCTCTACTCTGTTTTTTCCTGGATTTTAGTTTTACTTCATATTTTCTTTACTTGGAATTTTCACTTCTCCAGTCTTTAAGACCTAAGAGAAATTCCACCGTCTTCAGAAAGCCTTCCTGCATCTGTCTCCATTCATTTTTTGTTCAGTATTGAAGGAGGGAAAAAAATTGATGAGGATTGTACTGTTCCCCATCATAACATAAAAGTTCATCATTTTCTGCTTTGTATATAGATATTTATATATGCCTTTCCTACTGCATTTTAACAACTTAAGCATAGGATAAATATTAATTTTTGTACTGTTAATTGTACAGTAATATAGAATGTGTTCCTATCGTGGGCACTCACATCTAGTGAAAGACTCAAAGAAAGAAAGTTGAGTGTGAGGCATGATTAAGGAGTGTGGTTCATTAAGTTGAACCTCTGAAGTTAAACTACAGGATTCAAACCTTGGTCCTACTATTTATGAACTGTGTGACTGTTGGAAAACTGCTTATATCAATTTTTGCATTAGGTTTTTCATCACTAAAATGGGAGAATTATAAGACCTATAGGGTAAGTCTGAGATTTAAATGAGATAATGTTTATAAAATTTAGGTTATAAATGTAGCACTTGCTAGTCATACTAAAGCTGGAGTTCTAATCTGCTCTGGGAAAGTAATAGTGTCTTTGTTATTTTATTTAGTAGTAAACTCTTTTAATCCCAGCATTATGTCATTATTAATGTGAATGTAGATTCAACTATCTTATTGTGGTAAGTATAGTTCGTAAAAATTGCTTAAAAATACTAGCTCATTGCTTCTGTGCTGAAAATGAAATGTTAATACCAAATGAAATACTAAAGAAGATTTCACGATATGTAAAAATTTGCCAAGTTATATCCACCACTTAGGTATATATATGTGTGTGTGTGTGTGTGTGTGTGTGTGTGTGTGAGTGTGTGTGTAAGTGGTGGATATGAAAAAATTTGCTAAGTTATATCCACCACTTAGGTATAGATATGTATAAGTGGTGGATATAACTTGGCAAGTTTTTACATATCATATATCATATATGCACATATATATACCTAGAGAATATATATATGCGTATTCTCTAGGCTATAGAAATCCCATGGTTTTTATGGTTGAGGTTAAGTTTCTTATGTTCTTGCCTTTGAACATTTTGATCCATTATTTAATATAGTTTAGTTCAGTTCACATGGGTAATTTTATATCTAATTAACTCATTCATCTTTTCTCCGTTTTAAGTTTTCAAAGGAAATTGTGGTTTGGGAAATGCATTTTTAAGACTCTTAGAACTGTTCTACAAGAATCCATGGCAGAACTGCTATTTTTGAATCAGATTTTAATGCATAATTTAGAAGGTAGATATAAGAGAGGTTTTTAAAAGCTTCACATCTAGCAGACAGAAAGCTACCTGATTCTTTCATACATAACATCATACAGGGAACGTATTGCTCTTGAGAGTTTGGTAATAACTTCATTTCCTTATGTTCTTTTTGTTGTATGAAATTACAAAGAGGACATTAGTAACTGTGTAGTTGTTAGCTTATTGTCAGTGATCGAGAAAAAGGGAGGAAGGGATTTTTCTTTTTGTTTTTGAAGTGAGTTGCCTTCTGGAAGGTGAGTCAACATTGAGGGGATGTTAGGGTCTAAGGATCTTTCAAATACAGGTGGAATCATTCTTTATGTTTGCATTAAAATTAAGACCAGTCATTTGAATCCCACAATTAGAGATGGATTTTTTGTTTCTATGATTAGGGTAAGGTGAAATTTTAAAAGGGGGTATACATTGTAGTTTAAGGTGAAGGTCATAAATACCTGATATGCTTAGCAATAAGACATCCACAAAGGATATGTCACTAGACAGTACATGCTTTGTTGCTAGTAATTGGTTTAAATGGACATCTTGGAGGATTGAAGATTGATCTGGACATGGAAGGCAAGGAAGAAGCAGTAGAAATACATGATTCAGAAGATGTAACATGGGTGGTAAATAATGGATAAATCAATTTGTGTAGATAATAGTTATACAAGTGGTTAGAAAGGTAAATAGGTACAAAATGTGAGAAGACCTGAATGCCAGCTCAGGTGCTTGGCCATTATTCTCTCTTCCTGATAGTCTCATGTTCTTTTTTGTGGCGTTTTAGTCTCTGGTGAGCAGGGCCCGAGCTGGGGGTAGGGAATGGGAAAGAAGACAAGAGATAGCAGGATTGGGAGGTCTCTCTCCTAGATAGGTGAGAGCAATTTAATTTTTACAGCATGCCCCCATATAAGGCCAAACCACATTCTTAACAAAAAATGTCTTAATGTTTTAAATATTTTTAGCATAACATCTGTGTTTTATTGGTTTTAAATAATGTTATTATTTAAAATAGACAATATCCAGACTGGACAGACATGAGTTCACGCTATACTGTTTTTATCAAGCCAACTCCCTGAAAATAAACAAACAAAAAACAAAGACCTTGCCAACTTATGCCCTGTCTCCTTCACTTATTCATTTACTCCCTCCTTCCTTTCCTGTCTTCCTTCCTCCTCTTCCTTCTCTTCTTCCTCTCTCCACTCCCCTCCACCCCTGCTGATCACTTTAGCCTGATCAAGGGTAATGAGAAGCATATGTAGAAACAGGGGAGCTATATTGAAGAGTGGGTGGTAAAAATGGCGAGTTCATTTTTTTTTTTTTCAGTTTGAGGTCACTGTGAGATGCCCTAAAAGAAAGGTCTTGCCTTCAGTTGAAAATGCAGAGCTGAAAGGAGGAGGCCAGAACTGTGTGCTGGCTTATGACATAGCATTGAGAAATGACTGTGGACACTCTGAAGCCTAAAACTGCTGAGGACGAAGTATGTGTGTTTGTGGGCTGAGAGAATGAGGAGGCAGCAAGAAAGACAGCAGGAACAATCAGAGTTGGCGGGGTAGAGTTATGCTCTGGCTTTATGATAAATAATTTGTGATTCAAGTGATGGTGCAGCATTAACACTTACTGATAAGGTAAATTAATTTGCTAATACTTAATAAGGCTTGACCATGTTGCAAAATCCATGCACATTTGGCACTGCCAAATCCAATACAGGGCTGCCAGAGAACTGTATGATAATAAATGTCGGGAAGAGTGTTCTTTTGGGATCATCGTTAGGCATGTGCCAACTATTTCTCATGATGTCTTATCTATAAGTCACTAGATTTAATGTAAATACAACGGACCGACTATGAATTAATTTCAGGGAAAGCACCATATTTACATAACAGTATAAGCCCCCCTCTACTTGTATTTTTCACACTAAAGGATAAAGATAAATATTACGAGAAAATAACAGAATGTTATTTGAATGGAGTGGGGACTCAGAGAAAATACTAATACCTTTTTTCCAGTGGGAGAAAGAAGAGCATGATTAACTGCGGTTGGCATATACAAAGGCATCATCACAGAAAAACTCAGTTATTAATCTTCCTTTTTAGTGATCAACAATATAAGGACATTTATCCCAGTTCTAGCAAATAGGTTAATCAGAAAGGGCACTGATGCTACATAGTGCTGTGAAAAGATTTTTAAAAGAGCCTTTTTTTCTTTAAGACATGAATAAGTTTAGTGAATACAAGTGTTTGATGTTCATAATTTTTAAGATATTAAAAGAGTGACATCACAGGTTATAAAAAAGAAGCTGTTGGGTGAAACTTATTAAAGTTATTTTTATGCTTCATTCATTATTTTTTTAACTGTAAGATGGTTAGCCACAAGCCTAGGTTTTTAACCCTCCCTAGGACTACTGCAGAGGGAGATTTGTTGATCCCCAAGACCTTCTTCTTCCCCAGAGCTGCTCCCATAGAACAAGAGGAATTGGGTAAGAAGAACCCAGGGTTTGAGATTTGTAAATTGAGAATAGACTGCTGCATTAGGTCAGCATTTTCTCTTCTCCATTTTTAATATTTCCATCTTTGCAAATCCATCCGATACCAGCAACCAAGAAAAACATTTTTCTCCTTGCCAAGTACCTACAATACTTGGTCAGTGCTTTCTTGTGGCAATTGTATTGTGTTTTACATAGTATTTTTTTTATTGTTTTACATACTGTTTTTACTGTTTTTAAATATATATATATATATCTTCTTTCTCTCACTGGAAAAAAGGTATTAATATTTTCTCTGAGTCCCCCACTCCAATTAGAGCATACTCTTCACTATTTACACACACACATATATATATATAAAGTAGGAACTCCTGGAGGGCCACAACTCTTGTAGCTACTGAAGAGCCTGCAATGGAACTGGCTGTATAGTAGGTGCAGAAAAAATGTAAATAGAGTTAATAATGTGATCATGGATCATTTAGGTCAACACTGTTAAGAGCCTCTGTCTTGGTGTTTATTTACGAAGAATTTTGAAAATCTCCATAAGCTTAAGTTTGATGATTTGTAAGACTGAGGTGGCTGTTTTCCATGGTTTGCATTTCAAAGTCATATAGCCTCTCCTAGAATGAAAGAATAGAGGCTTCCATAGGGAAGAGTCATGGCTCTTTATCTCCTTTGAGTTAACAACCCTTTTGAGAATCTTGGGTAAGCTACGAAATTCAAACAATTACCCCAAGGAAAAAAGTGCATATTTCTACAAAATTTTGCTCACAACTCGAACAGTTTCACAGACTTCTTAAGTTCCAGGTTAAGAACTCCCTAGCCTAGAAAATTCTGAATGTGGAAGCAATCATCCCTGCATAATGAACAGGACAAAATAAAAATACATTTTCTATACTAAATATTTGTCAAGCCAGTGAGATATTTTGATAATTAAAGCCTTAAAACTCTGTGTAATGAAACTAGAGGCATTGCAGAGAATGAAGATACACGTGGGCACCTGTTATGGTCAAGATTGCATGACCCCCTTCTTTTTTTTTTTTTTTTGATTATTTTTATAAAGATGTGGAGTACAATTCAGGATTAGGTATATAAACATTGATCATGCAGGTACCCTTGTTGATGAGGTATGCCCCTTCCTCCCCTAGCAGTTTCCCTCAACTGCCAATGCCCCCCTCACCCCGACAGTTTCCCACTACTGCCAATCACTTGAATGACCCTTTTAAAAAGACCTATAAAATATTCTGTGCCAGGAAAGGATGTCTATACTAAATATTTGTCAAGCCAGTAAGTAATTTATTGTCACACAGAATGTTGAAACCAAGAGTTAAAAGTAAGAAAAAAAAAAAAACATTAAAAGATAAATTTGGCCTTGTGGAGTGAAGACTCATCTCTGTCTTCTACCAAAAGTACCAAAGTTCACATATTCCCATTTTATTTCTCTCATAGCCCAATTCCAGCACTGGGGTGTGGCATGTCAATAACATTTTAAAGTGTAATGCCACACATCTATAATTCACTCATTCAGGTTTTTCTTTCTTTCTTCTACCTCACCCTTCTCTTTTTTTTTCTATTTGTGTGTGTGTGTGTGTGTGTGTGTGTGTGTGTAATGTAAAGCCATTTATTTAGGGTCTGTGGATGGTCCAAGGAAAGAAAGAATGATTTTCTTTATGACAGCATTTGTAACCATGTGGGTAAAATGAAATGTGCTTGAAGTGGCTAGAGAAAAACTTTACCACACCCCCCTCCAATAAACACACCTACATCCACACACACACACACACACACACACACACACACATACACACACATGAAAAAAGTGAGACAGACATACATACAGGGCCAGGGATTCACAGTACCTGAATTCTGGTCTGCCTAGGCCTCAACTGTATGAGTCTAGGTTTTACTCTACATGACTCTGGGTGGATTGGATTTGGACTATGAGGGCAAGAGAGAATTCAAAGATGACACCTAGGTTTTGGGCTTGAGCAACTAGAGGGCACCATTTATAATATGTTATTACTCATGAATGATTAGAGTAGACAGCTGAAAGTTAAGATTCCATTTCTTCACATAAGCTGAAACGTTAAGTAGGCCATTGGCAATGTAAGTCTGGAACTCTTGCAAGAGGTTAGAGCTATAGATAAACACCTGGGAGTTATCAGTGATTAGAAGCTGTTTATGGCTATGAGCTTTGGGGAGAGTACCCAGGTAGTGAGTGTTCAGATTGAGAAAAGGTCAGAAGCCCAAGACCTGAAGCTCTCCAATGTGTACGAGAGCTGACGGGAGCATATTTCCAGTTTCCTAATGGAAATTAAAATAAAATCTTGGCTTAGTAGAATATTATTTTTAACCATTGTATAAAATGAGGTGCAGTATTATTAAAACTCACGAATTAGGGATGATCGGAAGGAGGTAGTTAGGCAGGCTGTAAGTCTGTGGGATAAGAAGGAGGTAGGTAGGCTGGCTGGAGGTAGATGTGGATATAAAAGGCATCCTGATCTATCATGGTGGTGTTAGAATGGTTGAGTGTCTTGACTGTGGTGCCAGATACACAAAACTACATAGGTAGTAAACTGTAGAGTACTTAATATACACACAGATGAGTACATATTAAACCAAGGAAATATGAATAGCACGGATAATTGTATCAAAGTCAGTATCCTGGTTGATATAAGGTACTATAGTTTTATAAGATATTACCATTGGAGAGACTGGGAAAAGTGTATGATGGATATCTATTTCTTACAATTGCAAGTGAATCTACAATGATCTCAGTTGAAGGGGTTTACCTTTAGAAAAATTCATAAAAATTAAGTTACATAAATTTTCAATTAAATGCATTATATTGAAAACAAAGGTGTACTCAAAGCTCAAAAGAAGACAAAACAAAACATGGGCCATTAAGCTAAGATTCTTACATGTAAAAAAAGTTAATCAACTGGTTTTCCACCTTTAATTCTAACAGTATATAAAACGAGATGACCAACTAAATTTTGATCCACTCTCTTCATTAGCCAGGTGTAGTGGCACACGCCTGTTGTTCTAGCTACTTGGGAGGCTGAGGCAGAAGGATCACCTGAGCCCAGCAGGTTGAGGCTGTGGTGGCTGTGAGCATGCCATTGCCCTCTATCCTGGGTGACAGAGTGAGACTCCAACTCAAAAAAAAAAAAAAGCAATCTGGAAGCATATTTTTTAGATAGTTTACCCCAGGCCTGTCATACACACACACCCACACACACACCCCCCACATGCCCCACACACACCCCTCCATATAAATGGGAGATTTTTAAAAAAATGACAAAAGCATGCTTTTTTGCTTTTAGTCAAATTTAGAACCAGAAAATGGAATTCTAATGTGGTGCCTGTCTGAAAAGAGAGGAAGGACAGATTTCTTGAGAATATGAGTCTGTTGGTATCAGAGTAAGGAGTATATGAAGACTTAAATGATATAAAGTTATATCATTCATTCAAATATTACTTTTACAAACTTTAAAATGAAGGAAATATTTTTTAAGTACAGAGAAGGAAATGAAGCATTATGCAGCATGTCACCATCCAGAAATGAGTCATAGGGATTTGAAAGAACAAAACAAGAAGTTCATCTGTCTGGAACTGTTTAGGACTGACCTTCAAGAAGGCAGAAGGATGGACTGACTAAACCTAATGACAGTGTCGCCTCAAGAAAACAAGGACTTGTTCATTTAAAGTTGTTGTGAACAAGTTGAGCAAATAATTATTATAATTAGATTTCTTAGTAAATCAAGCTACTAAAAACACTACAGACTTATTTATCAACTTTTTCAGTGAACAAACCTCAATGAAAAAGTATCTAAGAACTTTAACTGGGCTACCAATCTAATAAAATAGCCTTCTGTATTCTCTACTCAATAGATATCTGATAAAGTTTATTAATCTTTGCTTTAATCTGTAGATCATTGCCATTAAATAATCACGTATGTTTAATTTCTATTTTATTTTTTAAGCTGGATAATGCAGATGAACAAGCAGCCCAGATCAGAAGGGAACTTGATGGTCGGCTGCAATTGGCAGAGAAAATGGCAAAGGTAAATTATTAATTTTGACATACCGTGTTTCTGCCTTTACACGTATATACCTGTTAATCTCAAATACCTGAATGCATGGTATCTAGGTGGAGTGCATTATCCGTTTTATATATCCATCCTTAATATGTGAACTGTTTAAATTCACTGATAACTTTTAATAGATTTTCCTGAAAGCAATTCCTGAATTTCTCAAACTGCCAGATCTATGAGAATTTCAGTGTTGCATTAAGTAAAATGTAATGAGGGAGAAAATCTCCTCCCTGCAATATCAGATAATATATTCTAGATTATTCAGCACAATTCTTGCCATATAGTTGTGACAACTAGTATTTAAATGATTAAATGCATGAAAATATAATTTGAAGTATCTAACATAGAGTCTGGCAGATAAATGTGTTTGATACAATATTGTAGTTATTTTGCTTGTATAATCGTTGTGTATTTGTGAGCACAAATAGATTTCAGACAAAAGCTATGAGTTTCTTTTTAGTTCTTAAGATTTTTTGAGAGACTGGAAGCTAATTGTCTAAATAATTCTTTAGTGAATTGGTGGATTAATCAATTCAGTGGTATAAAAACTGGTATACAAATGTAGTCCTTTTCAATGGATTTGTGGTTATTATGCTTTTGATTGCTTCAAGCATACAGTTTTCTCCTTTTTTCTTTCTGCTAAACAAATACTGAATGTTTGATGAATAGTCTCTCTCTTCTCTTTTTCTTTCTCTCTCTGTAGTATAATATTGTACAGTAAAGTGCAGACATCTTTAGTTTACAATTTGATGAATGTGTGTGTTTACACCACGTGTAACCACCTCCCAAATCAAATAGTGAACTCTTCCAGCACTGAGAGGAAGATACGTCCCATACTAGTTTATCACTTAAATTATATTTGTACTACTGAAGAGAACATATGTATTTTCTTTTTTTTTTTTTTTGAGTTGGAGTCTCACTCTGTCGCCCAGACTGGAGTGCAGTGGCCGCTCCCGGCCACCGCAGCCTCGACCTGCTGG
>CAUYQG010063687.1:0-17140 GCA_963574415.1 Tarsius wallacei
TCTGGCAATCCTTCCACCTCAGCCTTCCAAGTAGCTGGAACTACAGGCGCACGCCACCATACCCAGCTAATTTTTTGATTTATTGTAGAGACGAGGTCTCACCAAGTTGCCCAGGCAGGTCTTGAACCCATGGGCTCAGGCAATCCACTCAGCTCAGCCTCCCAAAGCATGGGACTACAGGCTGAGCCATTGAGCCCGGCTAGAGACATCTTTCTTAAAATAGGAAAATCTTTGTGGATAACTGAATGTTAGAAGTGAGGGGAAAGAAGTGAGAATAATCTTAGGTTTTTAGTTTTGACCCTGGAGTTTGGGATTAAGTTGATACTAGGAGCAAGAACCAATGGAGGAAAAACAGACTTCCTGCCCCACCCTCCCCACTCTGTTCAATAGTAGTTCTATTATCTAATGACATATGGAACAAAAGTTACAATGAACATAGGCTCACTAATCAAGTCATGCCAGACAACAAAGAACTAATTTATTTTGTTGACACTAAACCAGCCTTATAAGGAATAACATGACTAATGTGTATCTGGATTTCAGGAAAAAACTTGACAGCAAAAAATGTAGTTTCAACCAAGATAGAATACTATGATTTGGATACAAATCAATCTAGTTGCAACTTGTTAAATGACTACCCAGAAATTGTAGGCACTGCTAACAGGATACCTGATTTTGTGTCTTAATCAACTAATTTTTTTTTTTTTCGAGTTGGGAGTCTTACTTTGTCACCCAGGATGGAGTGCACACTCCCGGTCACTACAGCCTTGACCTCCTAGGTTCAGGCGATCCTTCCACCTCAGTCTTCCAAGTAGCTGGAACTACAGGCATACACCACTATGCCTGGCTAATTTTTTTATTTATTGGAGAGATGAGATCTTGCCAAGTTGCCCAGGCTGGTCTTGAACTCGAGGGCTCAGGCAGTCCTCTCACCTTGGCCTCCCAAAGTGCTGGGATTATAAGCGGGAGACCCGGCCTGATCAACTATTAATAATTGTGTAACATAGAAAAGCTGCCTCCTACTCACTGAATAATTTTTTTTCACCTGTAAAAAACACTGGACACAAAAGAGTCTAAATTACTGAGGGTTTCAGTTCCAATTATGCTAAGGACTTCAAATATATCATTTAATTCTCATAATCTTGCAGTAGGTACTATTATTAATCCCCGATCCTACAAACTGAGGAAGCAAAGTACAGTGGTCATTTGCTCATAGTGATTCTGACTCCACAGATGCTGGTTTTTTATGTTGAGACCATTACTGAAATCTTTATGTTTTAGCTTTAAAGGAAGATTAAAGCACATGGTTTCTCCAATTTTAGGAGAGGACAAGTAACAAAAATCCTTACACACACCCACTACAGTGATCAAATTTATTATATGTATTTAGACCAAGATTCTGCAATCCATTTCTGTAAAGGAGCAAACAGTAAATAAAGGCTTTGCAGACCGCATACAGTTTGTGGTATACTCTTTCTCCTCCCTGCCCCAACAACCCATTAAAAAGGTAAAAGAACTCTAGGTACAGTGGCTCACGTCTATAATCCCAGCACTTTGGGAGGTGGAGGCGAGAGGATTGCTTGAGTCCAGGGGTTCAAGACAAGCCTGGGCAACTTGGCAGGACCTCACCTCTACAATAAATCAAAAAATCAGCTGGGCATGGTGGAGTGCACCTGTGGTTTCCAGCTACTTGGAAGGCTGAGGCAGAAGGATCACCCGAGCCCAGCAGGTCAAGGCTGAGGTGGCTGTGAGTGTGCCACTCCACACCAGCCCGAGTGACAGAGTGAGATTCCTACTCAAACAAACAAAAAAAATCCTTAGCTCAGGAGTCATACAAAAACAGGCTGCCAGTGACAGTTCATTGACCTCTGACCTAGAGTAATGCCAGTGCAGTAAGCACTGCTATGGTCACTATCTATCTTACTGAAAAGGGAAATGCAACAATAAAAATAGGATGCCAAAAATGGCCCCAAAGCATTTTTAACCTTTAGTTATTATTAGTGTGATGAGGGAGGGAATCCTCAGCACTGCATCTTACCACCTTCTATGGTACATCCTGAGAACCAAGAGCCACATTCTACCTTGGTTAGAGACAGAGCAGACAAGAGCTTCTCCTCCCCACTGGACTGCCAGCAAGTCACTGAGGACAGACTGCACCTCATTCTTTCTTCTGTCACTAGCACCCAGCACACTGTACCAACATGGGTGCCTATTATTCACTAAATAACAGCCAGTTTTTAAACTGAAATGTAATTACTGCCACTCCTATGCTACTAAGTCTATCCAAATTAGTAAGTTTCTGAAAAACAGACAAAATACAACTCAAAAAGGAAAAAAAAAAAGGCAACAAAAAATTTTACCCCCCCACCCCAAGAAACTTTCTAGCAACTCAAATGACAATTTTAGCTTGCCTGATACTCTACATGCCTCAGGAACTATCTTTAGATTCTAGCATTTGCTTTTCAAGGCCCAATCCATCCAAACTCAAGCAGATTCACCATGCTTTGACCAACTGCCTTCCCACTCCTAAAACTATCTGAAATAACTGTCTTTAACAGTATATACTACATAAACATAAGCTATCTTTTAGGTTGGGCACAGCGGTCTAATTCAACTAATCCCAGCACTTTGGCCAAGGAGAGAAAGCTGCCAAAGGAGCCTCAAGACCAACCTGGACAACACAGCAAGACCTCTTCAATATAAAAAATAAACATTAGCTGAGCATGGTGGCACATGGCACATGCCTGCAGTCCTAGGAGGCCAAGACCACAGTGAGCCACCATTGTGCCACAATACTCCAGCCTGGATGACAGAGCAAGACCTCAACTCAAACAGTATTGACGACTTAAATGATACTAAATCTTATCCTTCTACCCTGTTGAAGATTACTATACCAAGCTATTTAACACCTAATTCACTTAACTATATACACTTATAACTCTGTAGTTATAAAAACATTCACCCAATTCACTTAACTATATACACTTATAACTCTGTAGTTATAAAAACAAATTCCAGGATTTAGCGTTTATATGCTCCATAACCTAAGGCTTCCAGATACCAATTTCCAAGCCCTGTAGATGACCATAAGGTAACAATCCCGACTAACCTTTTTTTTCTTCTCCATTAAACATCTCTGAGATGCAACAGTCACACTTCTATTTCCCATATATTGTGTGCCATTCAGTCTTAGGCTAGACTGCATATGCTTTTAAGGACTGAGACTAGAGGGCAACAAACCTGGCAACAGCAGTCTTAGTGCTAGGAGGACAGAAGGTTAATACAGTTGACCCTTGTACAACTCTGAGGGTAGAATGAGGGGGCTGGGGTTGACCTGTTGAAATCCACATATAATTTTTGACTCCACCAAAATTTAACTAATGGTCTACTGTGATCAGCAAGTCTTACCAATAACATAGTCAATTAACATGTTTCATATGTTGTATGTATTATATATCATATTCTTTTTTTTTTTTTTTGAGTTGGAGTCCACTCTGTCACCCAGGCTGGAGTGCAGTGGCACACTCATGGCCACCCCAGTGTTGACCTGCTGGGCTCCGGTGATTCTTTTGCCTCAGCCTTCCAAGTAGCCGGAACTACAGGCGTGTGCTACCACACACCTAGATAATTTTTTGATTTTTTATTGTAGAGACGAGGTCTCACCAAGTTGTCCAGGCTGGTCTCGAACCCGCAGGCACAGGCAATCCACTTGCCTCGGCCTCCTAAAGTGCTGGAATTACAGGCTGAGCCGAGTCCAGCCTATATACTATATTCTTACAATAAAGCTAGAAAAAAGAAAATGTTAAAGAGAAAATACATTTACAGTACTGTATTTATTGATACTCCAGTTTACATCATCTGTTTAGAAGCTGAATCATCTGTCTGAAATGGTGAGAATCAAAGCTACAGACCTCATCTATGACACTTATCAAGCAATTCAACTTTTTCTTGCAATGTCATGACTTTGCTTCTTGGGAGCACTTTCAGCATCACTAGTGTCACTTCACATGGGTCCTACTGTGTTACTCAAGGTTTACAGTATTGCACTAAACATGAATGCTGAGAACCATGAAAGATCACTTTTTACTGGACAATTTACTGGATAGAGGAACTGTTTATGCTCATAAACTGTGTTTTAAGGGATATTCGTAACACTTGAGCTCATGGCAACAGCAACAGGCAGTAGCTACAAAATTATTACAGTACAATGTGTACTATAGTTAGTTTTATGCAGTTATGATTTAACATTGCATCTTTTGGCTTGTTTACATTTCTCAACTGTGACTGACCATGTATGGTCTGTTTGTGTGAATCAGTATTGATGAGTTTTAACTTCTTATAGTAGTCTTGCCTATATCTTATGGTAGTAAATGATAAAATAGACTAGTATCTACATATATTTTTGGCATTCATGACATACCCATCTTTTTCTTTTCTTTTCTTTGGCTATGCAGTTCATCTGCAAGTTTTCTTAAATTGCTGCAAATCCCAAAAATATTGCCAATATATTTTTAAAATCTGTAATTGGACCCACACAGTTCAAACTCATGTTGTTCAAGGGCCAACTATACACTAGTTGTCTATAGCAGGAGATTTTAAAATCAAAGAATTTTACTTTTGGTGGGGGGGAGTGTGAACCACTACGTGATAGAATATTCCTGTTCCTAGTCACATCAGTGGCTAGTATAACCTGCATATAAATCACTCAGTCTCCTGTAAACAAGTCACTGTCGTTTGTCTTTAGAGTTCTAGCTATGAAAACCCCATATCTTTAGTTTTTTTCTAGCACCAAACCACTAAGGCATTTATGTTGCAGACTTATAAACATAGACTACGTCACAGACTTACATGGCTTAGAGATAGAAATACTGTGATCAAGTTAGAAGCAATCTGACTTTAATAGCCCAAGAAATTTTTGGTAATCATCTCCATAGGTTTACACTTTTCCTATTAAGTAACACATAATGGGAGGCTGAAATGGAAGGAAGTGCTTGAGCCTGGTTTGAGCCTGGGCAACATAGGAGACCCTATCTCAAAAAACAACCACACATTAAACATTTTAGGCTTTGTAGGGTCACAAGAGACTCTGCTGTCTGTTTTTTTCTTTCAAAACAACAAAGGTAATGTCCCTTGGAAGGCTGAGGTGAAAGGATCGTCTTGAGCCCAGGAGGTCAAGGCTGCGGTGGCTGTGAGCAGCGTGTCACTGCACTCCAGCCTGGGTGACAAGAATGAGATCTCAACTCAAAAAATAAAAATGGTAATGCTCGTTCTTATCCCACAGGCCATATAAAAACAAAATTAAAAGATTCGGAAGTGAGATAAAGGCCAATGCTCTCTCTCTCCTTTCATTCCTTGCCTCCTTTAATTTGTAAAGCTAATGTGCATGCTAAGCCAGGACTTTTGGCAATCCCAAACTTCATGACGCAGACAATGAAAAGCAGAAAGCTGGCTGGGCACAGCTGCTCATACCTGTAATCCCAGCACTTTGAGAGGCAGAGGCAAGATGACTGCCAGGGTCCAGGGGTTTGAGATCAGCCTGGGCAACCTGGCAAGACCTCATCTCTACAATAAATCAAAAAATTAGCCAGGCACGGTGGCACACACCTGTGGTTCAAGCTACCTGGAAGGTTGAGACAGAAGGATCACCTGAGTCCAGCAGGTAGAGGCTGCAGTGGCGTGAGTGTGTCAATGCCCTCCAGCCTGGGTGACAGTGAGACTCCGACTTAAAAAAAAAGTAGAACGCTTTTCAAAACCAGGGCACTAGCAGCCAGCACACAGGAGCCCCAGTGACATGCCAGAGATCGTGTAAGAAAAGTCTTTCAATGACTGAGATAGCTGCCCTAAGAAATTATCTGTAACTATGAGGAAAACAACCAAATAAAAGATGATAAAGATCTATTTCAGAGATAATGTAACTGCATCAGATGAACACAAACTTCATATTCAGAAAACTGAGTTCAAATCCTGACTCTACCGCTTACTAGTTATGCTTATAGACAAGCAACTTCTTCATGCCTCAAAGTAACACACCTCAAAGGTTTTTGAGGACTAAATGAGTTAATTCATTTTAAGCACTAACAATAAACCCTGTATAAATACTTATTAGTTATACCTTATCATCAACAAGTGAAGGAAGTTAACTGTTACATACACATGGGATCTCCACAGGGGAGGCTCCTCACAGAAAGACTAAGCCTGACAGGCATGACTAAGTATTAGTCTAAAGAGGAATAGCTAAGCCATTCCTTACCTTGGTTTATTACATCTTCCTAGATCATGGGTAATAGACTCAAATGCACATACAGAAGTCAGGAGAGTGGGGAAGTCAGCAATATAATTCAAATAAGCATGACTGACTATGCCAACAAATATATACCCCAACTAAATGTGGTGATAATGCAACCAGCTAGTTTTTATTTACGTGGAAATAAAGGGCCCCAAAGCTAGCTCTAGTTCAGATCGTAAAAATATAACCTGGATTATTTTTGGTGTTATCTCTTGAATTTTGAATGTTAGTAATTAATTCCAATTCTTTTTAAAGACATCGTACTCTCCAATCAAGAAGACACCTAGGGGTAGATTTAGCTAGCTGGTCACAAGTTTATGACCTGTGGTCTACTGAGTCCCTTCACTACAAATTCTTTGCTCACTTCAAAGTGTCAAAATTGTTAATTTAGGCATTTTAAGTACTTCAAGAGAACAGAAAAGTATTCCCATTTTGGTCACTATAAATTGTTACCAATTCATGGTAATCTTTCATGAGTTTGGTGAATATAGATCAATCCTAAACAGCTAATAAAATTAAATAGTAATTTGGGGGGAGGTAATAAACCCCTCTAGTCACATAGTCCAATTATCTTTTGCAGACACAGCACACAAAGGAGTAACGACTTTCTCAGAATTTCTAGACTACATAGTCTAAAAAAATAAAGCCAAAACTTTGATATGTTAAAAGCAATATGCTTTTTATTTAGGAGCTTTTATACAATATAATCATCACGGGAAATCCCTTTAAAGAAATAACTCTAACAAGGCTCTTAACAATTCATCATAGGTGGTAATTTAGGCTGCAACAAACATTTACAATGAAAATATGTCTTATAGACAAAAATTTACATATCTTATATTTTAATTACAAAAATGTCTTAAGAGTTTAGAAATATAATCCAGAGAATTCCAAAATGAAAGTTACAGTAGTCATCCCAAACACTATACTCTCCCCTTTATATAGAAACAGCACATTACGTGTCTTCCTCACTCACTCAGGAAAGCCAGGTGCCTCTAGCCCAATTTGTTCTACTACATGAATTATATAGAACTGCTAGCTTCCAACCTGTATTTCTTTAAGACACGTACATTGTCCTTAATTACTGCAAACCTCCCCTATATTTAATTGGAGGTTTTACAGCATCTTATTAATAAGATTCAAAATCATTAAAACAGTTAAGAAACATAAAACACACTTCAACCAGCTAATTTGACAAAACAATTGAGGTCAGGATACTCCAAACTAAGGATCATCAAAAGCCAATTTATGTTTAACTTTCCCCAGATGATTGAGTTGACTACAATTCAGAACAGATATTCAATAAATGGCAACTCACGGAATACCTATTCTAAAATGTAAATAGTTACTTTTATCTAGGATAAAACAGCTTGCTTAAAAAATATCATATAACCCCCATCCACTTAAGCAAAACAAATGCTAAAACTTATCAAACACAAAAACTACACTCTATCCACTGAAAAGCCTGCAAACGTGTACACTAGAGTGTTATTTTATGACACTGGGTCAAGAGTCAAAAGCATTGATTACTGAAGGTATGGCCCACAGACAGTTCTCACCTAGGATACTTGTTTAAAATGTACCCAGACCTAATGAATCCAAAGCTCACAAGGAAGAACTCTGGAACTTGCCATTCTTAACTCTCTTCCAAGATAAAAAGCACACTTAAATTTGAGAAACATTACTTTAATGACTAGACCAGTAAGGAGAATCAGAGTAAGATGGAAATACTAACTAAAAATTAATATATTCAGAGAGCTATTGGTAAATCATATATAAGCACCAAATAACCCTTCATTACTTACTAGTTAGTAGCCCATTATCAAAAAACTGTCTAGCTTGTCAGGAAGGCAAATAGTATAAAATAGTTGGAAGATCCTTAAGATTTTGGAAGAAACAAAATGTTTCCCCACAATTGCAAACGTGGAGAACAGACAGCAAATGCTTACAATCTCTTGCTGAGTGTTTCCACAATGTTGTATGGCTGATTAATGGTTTTTCATTTGCAAATCATGTCTGCATTTAAGCTTGATTCTGCTCATTTGACAAACGTTTATTCATGTGTTCTTTTAATCATCTGCTTAACATCTTCTAAAGTAAAAATGTAAGAAAGAAAATGCTGAGATGGCACTAAGTATCATACCTGTAAGGCCAAGACTGCCACTGGCATACGCGGTGCTCTACACCCGTGCAACTGCACTACTAGCCTTGGCAGCCATCTTGAAAATGATGCCCGGCTCACAAGGGAGACCATGGAGTAGTAGTGTGTGTACACAGTACGTTACCCTCACTATTGCTACAAACGGTTCCAAGGATAAATCCTAGAGATGTAGTTTGCCTTCAAAGAAGAAGAGCGATGTAAAGTTACCAGGAACAATGGCCACTCCAGTGAGCTACAACCGGGGCTTTCACAAAAATGGATTTAACCAGTATGATTTTAGGATAAGAAAGTAGGAGAAATGAAAAACTGAGGAGGAAAAAGGGCTGTTTTCTTGCAGATCTATTATTTATTCGGAGTAAACAAGAACAGCTCTCTGCTCAAAACAGAGCTGTTATAAAATTTACCAGAGATACTGAAAAGACAGCATATATGAAATGTGACACAAAGCCAACACAGCCTTTTGATAAAGATGACAAAACCTTATACCTGTCATGTCAAAGCATGCTACCCCAAAAGGTTAACAAGGTGTAAATAACCTGTTAATTAGTGGATCACATTCTCAAACGCTAATTTCAATAAAGTACACGAAAGGACAAGGATAAAAACGCACTGGACCGTAGTTTCCCCAGCTTGCCTAACTGTTAAGGTACGGCTCATTCACTCCGTTTGCCTCTTAAATTGCTTTGTGCCACACTGAAGCCTTTGAAGTTAGCTTCAAATTAAAGACAAAGACAATCTCTAGCTCCATTAATCCCTCCAGTCATCAAGGAAAGCAAAATTACACGAACACAGCAGAGGTAACAACCGCCCTCCACGACACGGTTGTGTGCCTACACTGGCTTGAAACCATCCTAAGCCCCGCAAAGCCTAGAGAGCTGCAAGCATGCGAAAAGGTGGGACGAGGCTCCTGAGCCAGGCAGCTCACCTGTTGATGAAACCATATCCGTTTCTTACATTGAACCATTTTACTGTTCCCAAAACCTTCGTTGCTGGAAAACAAAGCAAAACAGCCCACGGTTACCAGTCAGCCTTTTTCGAACAGCCCGGCTTCGCATCCGGTCCCCCGCACGCCGCCGACCACCGCCACCTGACAGCCTTTTTCTCCGCGCGGCCCGTCTGCGTGGCCGTGCCGGGGCCACCACGCTGCCTTCACCGTACACGTGGGTGAATTTGAAGCCGCCGGGCGCCCCAGGGCAGGCCCGCGGCGCGGACCCAAGATGGGTGTGTGCGCAGGCCGCGGGCGGGGAGCACGTGAGGGAAGGGGAAGCCGCCCCGGCCCACTCCGGCCTGCGTAGGCGGCGCGCCGCGCCCTCTGGGCACACGCGGAAGGGAGCTGGGTGGGGGAGACGGGAACAACGGCGTGCGGGCCCCGCGCACAAGGCAGGCTGGCGGGGAGGGGGCCCCGCGGCACACGCGGTCGGCGGCGCGCGGCTGCAGGGGGAGGGGCGCAAGGCCGCGCGGGGTCCACAGGGGGCGCGGGAGGCAGCGCGCGCGCGTCTGCTGGGCGGGCGGGCACCCGCGAGGGCGAGTGGGGGGGCCGGGGGGGAGGGGCAGCCGCGCGCCGCGGAGTCGGTGCCCGCCGGCCGCGCGCCCGCCGGCTCGCCCCGCTCCGGCTAACGGTTCCGCTGCCGGGCTTCCCTGCGGCCCCACCCCCGTCCCTGTCCGGCCCTCACCGATGACCTTCTTGTCCCCGCCGGCAGGCGCCGCCGATGTGAGGCCGCCCGGGCCACCGCTCCCTGCGCCGCTGCCCGTGGTGCCGGGCTTGGTGTCGGCGGCGCTAAGGGCGGGGGCGGCGGGGGGGGCGGCGGGCGGCTGCTGGGTCTCGGCCTCGCTGCTCATGATTGCGGTGATGGTGACTGGGGCCGGCTGCGGCAGCTGCGGCTCCTCCCGGGGTGTGATGGTAACTAGGCCGGCGGCGGCGGTGGGGCTGCTCAGGGCTCTCTGGGGGTCCGCTCTCCGCTCCCGCTACCGATCGAACTAGCGAGAATGGCGGGACAGGCGGGATAAGCCCTACGATCGACCCGCCCTCGGCATCGCTTACAGGCCAGCAATGCTGTCAATCTCACCACCTGACCCCAGTTCCTGGCTTCCATTGGCTAATACTTTATCACTCCTCCACCCTCATTGGCCCTTAGGTGGCTAATTCAGCCGACCTGCAACCGTTCCTGCCTCCGCCGGCCGCCATAGAGACCGGAACTAGAATTAGAGTAGTCACCACGAGAACCATAGAGTACCCGAGAGGACGAGCAGAGAGAACTTGACTTTCACGAGGCTGCAGCCTGGGCGGGCGGGCCCCACGTTCAGGATTGTGTTCCGGCTGAAGAAAAGACTTGACCGAACGCTGAGCAGGAATTACCCGGCCTGACCTGGCGCTTGGCAGGGGGCCGTACGACAACGTAGACCCTCGTGGAGAGAAGGCCTCCTTTGCTGCCTGCTCCAAATACGGTCCTTGTGATCTCGGGCCATTACCGCGGGCATAAGAGTCAGTCGTCTTTTCTTTAATGGCCGTGTACTCACGGCACAATCGAGGGTTTCTGGAATTGGCTTAAACGTGTGCAATAGTGTACGCTTTTGTCGTAGTCACCTTGGAGGAACCACGCAGGTTCTCGGGGTCAGCATGTTTAGGGCGAGGGTACTCCGTGGGAACCTGCCTTCTGATCCGTTTTTCCAGGCGCATAAGAATTGTGTTTTCCTTCTTAAGTATTCACATCTTTGTGTGTTGACCATGAGTCAGACTTAATTTCAACTCACGTTTATTGGACGAACAAGACTTTTTATCATTTTATTGCTATAACAACCATGTGAAATAGGGATTACTATCCACGTTTCACAAACGATAAAATCGAGACTGCCACCTGATGTTACTGAAGTCCGCCACCCACCTCCTTTCGTTCTTTTTTAAGCGTCTATTATCGGTTGGGAATGGAGTAGTTGGCGCGTCAGTTTCTACTTTATGATGGAGGCAGAAATTAAAGCAGCCAGCGCTGCAAAAGCACGAAGCATTTTGAGAATGGAAGCAGGGAGAAGGTGGAATGCTGACTTTCCAAGAACAGAGAGATTTATGCGAAGGCCTATGGGCGAGAAGAGATAGAGTCCCAGGGGAATTGAAAATGAAGTAGTTCAACAAAACTAGAATGAAACATTGGGTTATAGAGGTGAGCAGGTTCAATTAGGTGTATTCAATTTGAAATTTACCCTAAGGGCATGAGTGAGAATGGCAATTTTAGAGTTGTAAGTAGGGAGTGGCTTTTTCTTCTTTTTTTTTGGAGTGGCATATTTTTTAAAAATGATGAACGGAAAATGGGTTGTAGAGAGCAAGGAATGAAAACAGGGAAGGCATTTAGGAGGCTAGTGCAGTAAGGCTTACCCCTATAAATATGTTCTAGGCTTGTCAATTCCACCTCCTAAAAGCCTTCCTGAATGGGTCCTAAAAACTCTGATTCTCTTCATTCCTACTGCCACTACTCTGTAGACCAGCGTTCCCCAACCTTTTTGGTATCAGCAACTGGTTTCATGGGAGAGTTTTTCTGGGGTGGGGCATGGTTTTGGGATGATTCAAGCACATAACATTTATTGCACACTTTATTTCTATTATTACATCGTAGCATATGAAGTAATTATACAATTCACTATTTGAAATAAGAGGTAAATGGTAAATAAAATAATGGGCGGGCCACGCGTAGACTAAAATGTCAGATTCTGACTTAAAGCCTGCCACCAGATGCAGCTGTACAACTGAAATACATCAACTCACTTGCCACTCACTGATAGGGTTTTGATATGAGTCTGCAAGCAATTGATTTATTATGGTCTCTCTGCAGTCAAACCTCACTGCTAACGTTAGTCTATATTTGCAGCTGTTCTCCAGTGCTAGCATCATTGCTTTAGCTCCACCTCAGATCACCAAGCATTAGATTCTTATAAGGAGTACACAACCTAGATCCCTCGCATGCGCAGTTCACAACAGGGTTCCAGTTCCTGAGACTCTAGCGCTGCTGCTATGACAAGAGGCGGAGCTCAGGCAGTAATGTGTGTGATGGGGAGCAGTTATAAATACAGATGAGCTTCACTTGCTTGCCTGCTGCCCATCTCCGCTGTGCGGCCTGGTTCCTAACAGGTCACAGACCAGGTTTGGGAACCCTTGCTATAGGCCATCATCATCAATTGCTTAAAACAAGGGTAGGCAAACTTTTCCAGTAAGGGCCAAATAGTATTTCCATCTTGGTGGGCCATTTGGTTTTTTTTTTTTTTTTTTTTCTTGAGTCAGTAGTCTCACTCTGATGCCCAGTTTGGAATGCAGTGACACCATCACAGTTCGGCACAGCCTCGACCTCTTGGGCTCAAAGGATCTTCCTGCCTCAGCCTCTGAGTAGCTAGGACAGCAGATATGTGCATCATGCCCGACTAATTTTTTGGCTTTTTGTAGAGACGAGGTCTTGTTATGTTGCCCAAGTTGGTCTTGAACTCTTGGTCTCAAGCATGCCTCCTGCCTCCACATCCCAAAGCAGTGGGATTACAGGTGTGAGCCACCATGCTCAGCCTGCCACTTGGTTCTTACTATTCAACTTTAGAGCCTGAAAACAGGCATAAGTGTGCCTGTGTTCCAAAAAATTTTATCTGTGGACACTGGAATATGAATTTCATGTAATTTTTACATGCCACGAAACATTATTTTCAACTATTTAAACATTAAAAAACTATCTTATTCTTAGCTCATGAGCCATAGAAAAACAGGGAGTGTAGTTTGCTGACACCTGGCTTAGAGCACTGCTGGGATTATAGGCATGAGCCACTGCACCCAGCTGATAGTCCAAATTCTTTAATGTGGTTTACTGGACTCTGTATGACCTTTCTACGCTTACCTCCTCACTCGTCTTTCGTGATCCCTGTCCAACCTTCCAGGTGCTCTTTTAGCCATTGCTTCCTTCGGATCACATACTGTTCCCTGTACCTGTAACACTCTTCCTGTCCTCCTTCTTCCTCTTTGACTCCTTAATTCTTCATCCTTAGGTGTAGGTGCAGATGTTACTAGGTTGAGTCCCTCCCATCCTAATGCACTGTAGCATTGATCTAATTACATCTTCCCTACCAGGCTGTGAAGTCTTGCTTAGTGCCTGACACATAATACCTCAATACATTTGTTAAATGAATGACAGAGTGTAAAAAATGAATTGAAGAAGGGTTCTGGCAGCAGAAAGGTCATCTGTGCTGCTGTGGCAGTAATCCAAATGTGTATGGAGAGTAGATGGAGTCCACAGCTGCTGTTTATCTTTTGAATGTTAAAAATCTTGCCTCAAAAGGCAGATCTGCCAACACAGAGGACAACTAAAAGCATGCCCTATAGGTTTAAGAGCTTTTTATCCCAAGTTAAATTACACTTAGAAAATTGCAGCAGTACTTCTAGTTAAGTGAGCAACCTCCCTATGTAACTGCTTTGACTGGCTTCTCAAGCAAAAATACAAATTCTGTACCATTTGTCTTTAAAATGTTACTTTAAAAAGTATCATTACTTACTCATCCAATTATTTCATTCAGCTCTCTTCCTACTCAATGAGTATGAAGATGAGCTGTTTAAGAATGAAACTAAGGCCAGGCACGGTGGCTCACGCCTGTAGTCCCAGCACTTTGGGAGGCTGAGGTGGGAGAACTGCTTGAGCTCAGGAATGCCAGACAAGCCCAGGCGACACAGCAAGACCTTGTCTCTCTATAAAAAAATAAAAAAATTACCGGGCATGGTGGCACACAACTGTAGTCCCAGTACTTTGGGAGACCAAAGCAAGAGAACTGCTTCAGGCCAAGAGTTCAAGACCAGCCCTGGACAACAGAACGAGACCTTGTGCCTACAAGAAATTAACCGGGCGTGGTAGCATGTGCCTGTAGTTCCAGCTACTTGGGAGGCTGAGGGATTGCCTGAGCCTAGGAGATCGAGACTGCAGTCAGCCTTGATTATACCACTGTACTGCTACCTGGGTGGCAGAGAAACCCCAACTCGAAAACAAAAGCTAGTTTTCTTTCTTTTTTTTTTTTTGACTTGGAGACTCACTCCATCGCCCAGACTGGAGTGCAGTGGCATGCTCCCGGCCACTGCAGCCTCGACCTGCTGGGCTCCGGTGATCCTTCTGCCTCAGCCTTCCGAGTAGCCAGAATTACAGGCACGAGCTACCATGCCCAGCTGATTTTTTTAAAAAATTTATTATAGAGATGAGGTCTCGCCGAGTTGCCCGGGCAGGTCTCGAACCTGTGGGCTCAGGCAATCCACTCACCTCGGCCTCCCAAAGCGCTGGGATTACAGGCTTAGCCACCGAGCCCGACCAAAACCTACTTTTCTTGTGGCCAGCTCTTTACCACTAAGATGGCACTGAAGCACAAAGAGTTCATGTCAGATTTCATTTACTGTTCCAGAGCGGGAGCTTACACCACCCAGCTGTCCATGGTGACTACAGTACGGGCAACTCCAGTGATTGCCTTTAAGTAGTATCAGGAGCAAGGGGATTCATCCCAGAACCTCTTCTGCAAAATAATTTTCATCTTGTCCCCCAACTCTAACAGAGTTTGGCCTAAGATCATAGTTCCCTCTTCCTGGAACATCCTCCCCACCCTGTTGATCTGGCTAATTCCAACAAATCTGTCAATACTTACCTCAAACGTCACCTCTTCCAAGAAACCTTTTTTGACTTCTTTCTCTCATACCACTACGATTCAGTCATTCATGCAACAAATATTTACTGAGCAGCTATTAGGTAGCTTACCTATTAGCTTACCTTTTCCAGGTGCTGGGAATACAGCAGTTAAAAAAAAAGCCTAAGCTTCCTGCCCTAAGGGTGTTGCATTCTATTACTTACACCTTGCACTGGAACTGTGCCTGTCTCCTGTCACAAGCATGGGTCATATCTTACTCATTTTTGCAGCACCAGTGCCTAGGACAATAACTGGCACAAAATGTAGGTGAACTCAACTGAACAAGAATGTCTGCTCAGGATCACAGCTGTCACCCTCCTTCCTATCTCTTTACGGTTCCACCCTATCTAGCTACTTAAAGATCTCTCCTCCCCTAGATCAGCAAATTCTCTGCTTTATATCCCCAAAAGCCTGTTACTTGGCTAGAGAGAGTTGCAAATATTTAGACTGCAGGACCCTAACATATCTCACCAACTCCCTTGTCCTCTGATACACTGCAATGACACTGTCATAGAATTCAGCTGTTTGCTAACTCTGCTGCCACAGTGTCCTGCTACCAGGACTCATGAGGCCTCCTTTCCCACAAAACAGGAGAAAGTAAATAGGGATGGGAGAACATAGAAAATGACTCATGCGGGTTCGAGACCCACCTGGGCAACTTGGCGAGACCTCATCTCTACAATAAATCAAAAATTAGCCGGGTGTGGTAGCACGTGCCTGTAGTTCAGCTACTTGGAAGGCTGAGGTGGAAGGATTGCCGAAGCCCAGCAGGTCGAGGCTGCAGTGGCCAGGAGCGGCCACTGCACTCCAGTCTGGGTGACAGAGTGAGACTCCAACTCAAAAAAAAAAAAAGAAAATGACTCATGAAAAGAACACCAGGGAACTTCTCTCCTTTCCTTCTTCAACCTTGGACACACTGGATTTTTTTTTTTTTTTTTTAAGAGATGGGTTCTTGCTTTGTCGCCCAGGCCAGAGTACAGCAGCACGATCATAGCTCACTGCAGCCTCGAACTCCTGGGCTCAAGCGATCCTCCCACGTCAGCCTCCTGAGTAGTTGGACCTACAGAGGTTAGCCACAACACCCGGCTCAGTGAGATCTTCATATGTTGAGCTGTTTCCTTTCAAATCTAACATGCATGTCGTTGTTTACAAGTTACATTCATATCCATTCTCTTATTTGATGCTTTTTCTTTTTTTTTTGAGTTGGAGTCTCACTCTGTCCGTCGCCTAGGCTGGCATGCAGTGGCATGCTCACGGTTACTGCAGCCTCGACCTGCTATGATCAGGTGATCCTTCTGCCTCAGTCTTCCAAGTAGTTGGAACTACAGGCGTGCGCTACCACACCCGGCTAAGTTTTTGATTTATTGTAGAGACAAGGTCTTGCCAAGTTGCCCAGGCTGGTCTCGAACCCCTGGACTTGGGCAATCCTCTCACCTCGGCCTCCCTAAGTGTGGCATTATAGGCATGAGCCACCGCACCTGGCAGCTATTTAACACTTTCAACAATGCTCTGCAGTAAACAGACAGGTATTACTATCTCCATTTTACAAATAAGGAAACTAGGGCTCTAAAGGGGGAATTGATCCTCTCATGACCTGAACTATCTAGAAAATGGCCCTAGATTCAAACCAAGATTTTTGACAAAATTACTCCCACTCCATCTGATCATGACACATTCTACCAACTGGTCTATCATCCCCAAACATCTCAGGTACCTTTTCCCTCAGGCTCTATCCAGAATTAACCAAATTGAACCTACTGGGAACATCCTTGGAACAAATAGTTTAAAGTCCTGGGGCTATGCTTTCTTTGCCCATCAGCTTGAAACTAAGAGGGGCCTGCTAAAACTGCTTGTAAGTCAGAGGCATTAGCCTCACACAGCAAGGGCTTGGCTCTGGTCCATGCTGGTCTCTGGGGAGCGCCAGTCCTCTTAGCTGAAGCTGAGGTGTGAGGAGACAGGGTTACTACAACCATTTAAAAACAACACACACAAAAAACTTTATTTACAGTTGAAAA
>CAUYQG010063688.1:0-10199 GCA_963574415.1 Tarsius wallacei
TGTGCCTAATTTATAAGTAAACCTTTTTAGGATTTTTCTTTTTGTTTTACTTTTTGAGATAGGCTTTCTCCATGTTGCCCAGGCCAGAGAAGAGTGGCATAATTATATAGCTCACCTCCACCTTGAACTCCTGGACTCAAGAAATCCTCCCACCTCAGCCTCCCCCCGTAGCTGGGACGATAGGCATGCACAATCACATCCATTTACCTTATAAATTAAACTTTATCATAGTTATGTCTGTATAGGAAAAAACAGTTTGAATTTGGATTCAGTATGGAGAAACATGTGGCCTGATTAGGCCAGCATCAATTGGGTAAATTGGGTAAACTGAGGAAGGAAATCCAAGAATGAGATTTTACAAATGTTACAAAAAAACTATGATAACAGCAAGGGTTGTAAAAGTTCACTGACCAGCTGTAAAACATTTGCTGTTAGTTCCCAGTAAACAAAAAGCAGTCAGCTATTACTGTTAATTAACCCTATTTGAAAGAAACAACATCACAATCAATCAGCTGCTTCACAAACCTCTGACAATTAGCTTTTGCAAACTTCCTCCAATTTCCCTGGCCACTAGACCCCAACACCAGACTTATGAAACACCCCTCTAGCCTCTGCCTCTGCAGACAGCAGACAGCAAACACTCTCCCTCTGCTGCTCTGCTGGTTGCGCCCTTTACAATGTATCTTCCCTTTAATAAATCTACCTTCCTTTTTTTTTTTTGAGTTGGAGTCTCACTCTGTCGCCCAGACTGGAGTGCAGTGTCACGCTCCTGGGCACCGCAGCCTCGACCTGCTGGGCTCCGGCGATCCATCCGCCTCAGCCTTCCAAGTAGCTGGAACTACAGGCACGCGCTACCACGTCCGGCTATGCCTTGCTTTTTTTTTTTTTGAGTAGGAGTCTTACTCTGTCGCCCAGGCTGGAGTGCAGTGTCACGCTCACAGCCAGCCATTGATGCCATGACCTGCTTGGCTCAGATGATCCTCCCACCTCAGCCTTCCAAATAACTGGAACCACAGACGCGCACCACCATGCCAGGCTAATTTTTTACATTTTATTGTAAAGATGAGGTCTCACCAAGTTACCCAGACTGGTCTGGAACCCCTGGACTCAGGCAATCCTCTTGCCTCTGCCTCCCAAGGTGCTGGGATTGCAGGCGTGAGTCACTGACTCTGGTTAGGATGAACAGTTTAAAGGAACTATGCAGGTCTGGTCAATAACTCCCATGCTCAGGAATATGCACTGGTGTCAATAGCTTATTTTGTTTTTATTATTTTGTTTAATTTTTTCTTTTTTTGAGTTGGAGTCTCACTCTGTCGCCCAGACTGGAGTGCAGTGGCCGCTCCCGGCCACCACAGCCTCGACCTGCAACCTTGACCTACTGGACTCAGTTGATCCTTCCGCTTCAGCCTTCCAAGTAGCTGGAACTACAGGCACGCGCTACCACACCTGGCTAATTTTTGATTTATTGTAGAGATGAGGTCTCACCAAGTTGTCCAGGCAGGTCTCGAACCCGCGGGCTCAGGCAATCCACTCACCTCAGCCTCCCAAGGCGTGGGATTACAGGCTGAGCCACTGAGCCCGGCTTGTTTAATTTTTTGAATAGGATCTTGCTCTGTGACCCAGGCTGGAGTGTAGTGGTGTGAAAATAGCTTGTGGCAGAGAGGGGCTAAAAACAGTTAAAATTATTCCTTTTTAAAAATCAACCTGCAAGCTCCAAACCTGCTAGATATGGGATGTAAGAAAACTAAATAGCCACAAGCCACTTTCCTGGAAATGCAAGATAGTAATCGATCCACAACCTTATCCCTGTATCCTCTCTTTGCGAAATTATTGAAGTTATCGGTTTACAACCCCTGCTTGTCATGTATACCCTGGAGACAACTTGTTCTTTGAAAATCTGGCTTTGCTAGATACCACCTTGCAAATTCCAAAGAAAAATGTATAGCTATACAACCTGACCCCTCTCCCTTACCTAAACTAACATAAAAAACCCCTCTCCTCTTTCTCCGGGTTGCTCAGCCTCGGAGCATTAGCCCACTGAGTCCCGCCAGCGCTAATAAAACACTACTTCCTACAATAGCCTCGGTGTAATGTTCTCTCTGTTTTCCTGCAACAGGTGTGGTGGGGGAGAGTCAGTTTCCTCAGAGGTAAGCGGTGGGTGGTGGGGAGGAGGTGGATCTCCGAACACAGTCCAGAATCTGAAAGGAAGACTGGGGAACCACAAAAACTCATGTGAAGGCAGACTGACATGCTGCCATGGAAGATTCTTATCCTGTAGCTGATGGGATTGGAGGACTTGATTTCCACCTTGTCCTCATGGCCTTTTATGAGCACCACTGAGAAGACTGTACAAGGCAGAGTCTGTGAAGATGGAAGATGTCCTGAGCTTCACTTAGTGTGAACTCTGCTCTTCCCACCCTTACATCCACAGACAGATGGGAACAAGTGTTCAGCCTTTGGTGTTGGAACAGGGACTATCAGAATGGAGCTGGGAGTTCTTTTGTTCTGCCAATCCCATTAGTTTAGCAAGAACTCCTGCTTTGATGTGTACATTATTTGCAGTAAGTGTGGTCCTTTAATTGTTGACAAAGCATCATCTCTTATCAGGACAT
This sequence comes from Tarsius wallacei, assembly GCA_963574415.1. Taxonomy (NCBI): domain Eukaryota; kingdom Metazoa; phylum Chordata; class Mammalia; order Primates; family Tarsiidae; genus Tarsius; species Tarsius wallacei. The sequence continues at coordinate 2,613 of CAUYQG010063688.1, forward strand.
TTTCTTGGGTCTTTATGAATGGCTAAACTTGGTTCAGCCAAGAGGTTTATTTGGAGGTATCAACAAGTGCTTTGTTTTTGGCAATTTGTGGGCATGGCCTTTCGTAATTCTCAAATTGCTGTGAAAGGACATGCTGAAGTCTGTTATTCCATGTGTGAAATATAACTGTAAGCACAATTATAAGCTACTGAAAACTGCACCATCAAGAATCCTGGGCCAGGCTCGGTGGTTCAGCCTGTAATCCCAGCAATTTTGGAGGCCGAGGCGAATGGATTGCCTGAGTCTGCAGTTTTGAGACCAGCCCGGGCAACTTGGTAAGCCCTTGTGTGTACAATAAAAAAAAAAAATTGACCGGGTGTGATAGTGTGTGTCTGTATTCTGACTACTCGGAAGGCTGAGGTGGAGGGATTGTCAGAGCCCAGCAGATCGATGCTGAGGTGGCTGTGAGCGTGCCACTGCACTCCAGCCTGGGCAACAGAGTGAGATTCCAACTTAAAAAAAAAAAGTGTATTAAAAAAAATCCCAAAAGTTCTAAGTATGCCAGTCTTAAGTGAAGCTGTCATGAATAATCATTTTATTGTGACTAACAATGAAACCCCAAATTGCCAGGAAAGCAATACACTCTTGTTTGGTTCCCTCTATTTTGTTTAAGATAGAATAAAAGGTTTTTCTTTACTATACGAGTTCTACAACTCTTCTCCTTAATTACCAGAGCCTAAAGTAAGATTTTGTCTGAACATTGGCAGTTGGTAGATCTTCCTGTGGTGACTGAGGCAGTGCCGTCTGTGATCAGGAGAGGGTCGCAAAGAGTCATCCGTCTGGACTCAGTGGCTAGGGTTTGCCTAGTAATCAATTAAGGAAGCACAAGAGCCCAGAGGAAAATCCCAGCGTGAGTTGATACCAGCTAAAAGTGAGGAATTAGAGTCAAGCAGAGTCAAACACATGCATATCATGACAGAGTTGGGGGTAAATGGTACTGAAATCCAAGGACAGTTATCAGATCAGCAGAGGCCTGTATCTCCAGAAGATAAATGGGTGAGCAACCCAAAAGCTGGAAGATTTGAGTAAGATAGGAGTCAGGCCAACATCAAGGAGAGTAGAGCAAAGTTATAAAAGGTTTGTTACGAGGGAGGACCCCAAAAGAATTATCTTTTGGAGGGCAGGCCCCTTGTAGTACAGACTTTTCCCACTAGGCAACTGATCTAAGAACTCATTGGCGTCAGTGTACCAACTAGCCTTGTTGGGAGAGGCTCGGTTCGGCTTCAGTGAAATTTTTTTTTTTTTGAGTCAGAGTCTCACTCTGTCGCCCAGGCTGGAGTGCAGTGGCATGCTCATAGCCACCACAGCCTCGACCAGCTGGGTTTAGGCGATCCTTCCACCTCAGTCTTCCAGGTAGCTGGAACTACAGACACACACCACCATGTCCGGCTAGTTATTGTGATTTGTTGTAGAGACGAGTTCTCACCAAGTTGCCCAAGCTGGTCTCGACCCCCCAGGCTCAGGCATTCCTCTTGCCTTGGCCTCCCAAAGTGCTGGGATTACAGGCTGACCACCTTGCCTGGCCTTTTTAAAACTCGTTTGGCTGTTTCATGATGGGTGATTTACAAGCACACCTGCCCACAGGGCGCTGAGTGTTCAGCAGTTTTTGACCAAATAGGGCATAATCCTCATGCCCTACCCAGCCTATTCACTTCTCTCCTTGAGCAACTTTTTTTGTTTGTCTGTTTCCCTGGATGAAAAAGTTTTGCCATTGTGGAAGAAGTAAAATAAAAACAGCAGAAGCACTAAAAGACATCAGCATTGATGGGATCAAAGCTGTTTTGAACAGTGGAAAAATCATCTGATAGGTGTGCTGCATCAAGCAGAGAGTACTTCAAAGGTGACTGAAACAAAAAAAGGTGACTGAAGTTTAAACATGTAAGAATAAATACACAATTTTTAATAAATAAATTCTGTTTTGGGGGAACCCCCCCTCATATATTGATGGATTGCTAAGAGAAGCAGCTTTTTTATTTTAAAAATCACATTTATAGTTTATAATTACAAGTATAAAACACATTCATGGTGCGGCCAGGCTCGGTGGCTCAGTCTGTCATCCCAGCACTTTGGGAGGCCGAGGCGAGTGGATTGCCTGAGTCTGCGGGTTTGAAACGAGCCCAGGCAACTTGGCGAGACCACATCTCTACAATAAATCAAAGAAAGAAAAAAAAAAGAAAAATTAGCCAGGTGCAGTAGCGCGTGCCTGTACTTCCCCTACTTGGCAGTCTGAGGCAGAAGAATCGCCGGAGCCCAGCAGGTCGATGCTGGGGTGGCTGTGAGTGTGCCACTGCACTCCAGCCTGGGCGACAGAATGAGACTTCAAATATATGTATATTAATTGTGGAAGATCTGGAAACTAAAGAAAAGTGCACAGAAGAAAATAAAACTCATCTGTAATTGTGCCAAAGAGAGATCACAATTTTGGTAGAGACTCAAGCAATCATATCTATGTGTTTTTATATCTGTCAATCATCCATCTACCTAAACAAAATTGAGAGAATACATTTAGCCATATGCCACCAATATTTATCCCTTGTCGTTACCTATTTTTCCAAAGCATTTGAAAAACTGTCTGAATAGCATCCTATTATATGGATGTACCATTACGCATTTTGCAAGCCTCATTCAACTTTTTTTTTTTTTTTGACAGATTCTCACTCTGTTGCCCAGGCTGGAGTGCAGTGGCATGATCACAGTTCACTGTAACCTCGAACTTCTAGGCTCCAGTGATCCGCCAGCAATTAGCCTCCTGAGTTGTTAGGACTACAGTCTCCTGCCACCACACCCAGCTAATTATAACAATTATTTTTATTTCTGTAAAGATGGGGTCTTATCATTATCCTATTGCTACTTTTTTGAGATTATGAATACTTCTGCAATGAGTATCTTTATGATTATAGCTTTATCATTTATTTGGACTATTTCCTTGTATAAAGGCTCACAAGGAGATAATAGGGTCTGCTTAAACTATAGCAGTAATGTGAATCTCAATTGCTTGCCTTAGTTTTTGAGAATGGATTTACATTGGTTCTGTTATTGAGAATTATTAATTGAATTTCATTCGTATTACTAGAGAACATGTTGGGTTGGATAGTAACGCAACTTAGATAAGAAGTAAGCAGATTTTAAATTAGACAGTGCTTTATTTGTGCAGAAGTATTTTTTGGTAAATGCTCCTCTTCCCCCATATCTTACCCCCGAGCAAATGTAAAACTTGAGAGGACAAGGAAGCAGGCATGAAATTAACAACCTACCTGGCAAAGCCTCTTCACACGAATGGATTTGCATGACTATGTAAGTTTTCAAAGACTAGTACCTACTTTATGTGTGTCTTAGATATGTGTGATAATAAGAAAATCAAAAAGAAAATGAACAGGTCATGAAAATTCTTCCTTAGCATCTACTTAAATTAATTTAGATTTATTAGAATACTTAGTAAATGGTGCATGATGGCAGGGGCCTAAAAGCTAAGATCCTAACACTTTTTTTTTTTAAAGAAAGACAAATAAAAACAAAAGGTAAGATCTACAGAATGGATTTGTGTAGTTTTGACTTATTGCCACTAGTCACACTCTCTCCTACAATAGCAATTATAAAAGACATCATGGCTAAAACTTTTAAAATTAGTAAATATAGAGTTTCTAAAAATATAGAATAAATAAAATAAAGTAGCAACAGGTAACACCTTGATACCAATAATCACCTGTTGAGGAGACTGAAGGAATACATTCTCCATCACTGTTCTGTCATATCTCACTTTAATTAACAGATAGCTAATAAACTCTCATTGCTAATTGTCATGACATTGAAGACTTTTGCTACCATTGTGGACATTTTTAAGAAATATGTCCTGATTGACTGATTTTTCTTTCTCTCATCATTTACCTCCTCGCCTCAAAAAAGCCGTTCTGGGAAGGAGGAAAGCTGGATTTGAAATCCTATTTAATTTCTTATATTTATTCCCCAAATCATCACTTCCTTTGAAATAAAACATATTTTTAAACACTGGAATTCTTTTGACTGTTCTCTTAACTCTCCTTTTGAAATAAACAGGCTATAGCCAAAGTCATACTTACTCTTGTCACATGCACTGGGACTTCAATGTGTGACTTTCAAAGGCCAAACTTTACTCTCTTGTCCAGATGCCAGTGATCAAAAGTGCGAAAGGAACACTTTCTGGTTGCTGCCTAACCTCTGTCCTCTTTTCTGACTGCTGCAGGTCCCTCCAGCAGGAAAAATTGGGTCCCCTGGGCTAAACTTGAACCACGTGAATACTCTATTTGGCCTAGTAGAATGGCCCATGCCTTAACCAATGAGTCACAAACTGAGCCAGTGGGATGAGCTTTTGAGCATTTGAGCACAGAGTCTAGCCATGACCATTTGGTTGATTGCTGGTAAGCATTTACTCCATTTCTCTCTCCACATTGTGTGTGGAGTGCATCGCTGCCCCTTGATGTTGGTTTTGGCTGTGTGACTTGCTTTGGCAAATGAAATGGTAGCAGGTGGGTCCCGATCATAGGACTTAAGTATGGTACATGGCTTGACTTGGCTTTTGTGCTCTGGCAGGAGAATATGTCCTAGGCCCTACTCTGTTCCTTCATCTTGAACTTCAGAGAGTTAGGGGCTTCTCCTCATAGACACTGAGGCAAGGTCTGAGCAGACCACAAACTCAGTCTGGGGTCTTGAAGTCTAGCATCGTCTTGCTGGGTTGCAGTTGATTTGAGCATGAGAATAGGCAATTTTCTTTTTAAGTCTCCGTATTTTAGGGTGTTTTATTATGCAGCATCCCTGAGGCAAAAGCTGATTTCTATACTAGTAATGGTTTGGTTGTGGTTCTTGGAGATGGCAGGTCATGCAGTCTTGGGCTTGGGGTGGTCACTGGGGGGCCTTATAAGCTAGTGAACTCCTTTAATCCAGATTGACTTTCTTGTTTCCTGGAGACTAATTTTTAATTTGGTCCAGAAAGAGGGAACTAAACCTTAGTCAAATGTGTAGCACATATTTTTTTTCTCAATGTCTTCTGACACTTTTTTGCAGATTGAAATTATCTTTAGTCAAATGTGTTGATAAATTTAGAGAAGGATTGTGTAGTGACAGAATGAAAAGTGGTACTGAGTCTAAATGTTCGTAATAAATTCAAGTTGGTGTTCTTACAACATCGTCACAATGTAAATTGAGAAAGAAGTGAAAGTTATTCAACTTGAAAGCTGTTAATGTTGTTAAATACTCAGAGAATATTGTAAAAAAATGCTGAATGTGCCCCTGACTTTAGATGTCGAAAATGGACTTTCTAGACATCCATGAAATTGAAAGGAGTCTGCATTGACCAGGGGACCCTTTGGTTTAGCAGAAAGCACAGTAAATGAGCTAGAGAAATCTCAGTCTTCTAGATGTGAGGAAGAGGTTTTTTGTTCCCCCCTCCCCATAAAACAGTTTATATCACTCTACTGGTAAATCACTGTGTACTTTTAAAATAAAATGTTAACATGGTGAAATCTGTGTGTTGTTATGTAAGAATTCAAATATTTAGCTGGGTGCGGTAGCTCAAGTCTGTAATCCCAGCACTTTGGGAGGCCAAGGCGAGAGGACTGCCTAAGCCCAGGGGTTTGAGACCAGCCTGGGCAACTTGGTGAGACCTTGTCTCTACAATAAATCAAAAAATTAGCTGAGCTGTGGTGGCGCATGCTTGTAGTTCCAGCTACTTGGAAGGCTGAGGTGGAAGGATCGCCTGGGCCCAGCAGGCCAAGGCTGCGGTGGCTGTGAGCATGCCATTGCACTCCAGTCTGAGAGACAGAGTGAGACTCCAACTAAAAAAAAAAAAAAAAAAAAGAATTCAGATGTTCTGCAAGGGTGTGATACAACAGGGTAACCAAGAGAAAAGAGTGTGCAGTAGAATTTTGGGACTGTAGGATCTTCTTAACTGCAAATATAGGAAAACCAAACCAAACTTGTTTAAATGATAAAGGGAATATATTAGCTCACGTAACTGAAGAGTCCAGAAAAAAATCAGGCTTTGAGATGGGCTAGACCAGTAGGTCAACAACACCAATCAGATTCTAGATTTGCTCTGACCTCGAGGCTCGTCTTTTACAGTGTTGGTACAATCCAAAGCTGACTGTTCTTGGGGTGGAAAGTGGGCAGTCAGTCACAACTAGGGCTCTATAGGGCTTTAAATCATGTGTGGGGGGCAGACAGATGCACCTTTGTGATAGCTAACTCCGAAAAATGGTAATATTCCTTCCCAGAAGTTCTTTAAAAAATGGCTGCTTTCATCTCATTTGCCTGAATTGGGTCATTTGCCAACCTCAGATGAATCTTATGGCTAAAGGACTGTATTGGTCGCTAGGGCCACCACAGGGAGTCCTCTGCCTATCAGGTTTCTCAGTCCACTGGGGGAGTATTAAGACAGGCAGATTACAATGTGGTGAGATCAGAGCCAGGATCGTTGAGCTAGGATGGGGCGGTCACCTGGGCGAGGATAGGAATGTCCACAGAAGAGTTCTAGCAGGAAGTGTGGGCCTGGAGCTAAAAGATGAATAAGAGGTCAGTGGACAAGGGAGAGGGAAATAAGGAAAGATTTTGGGTAGAAAGTACATCATGTTATTAAAAAAATCAGTTTTACTGGGAAGCCTAAAATAACAACTTACATAGAATAGACTTCTTCAATAAAAATTGGCAAGGTAACCCCAAGAATTACCAAAGATTCAGATGCTGGAAAAGAGACCTTTGTCTCCAGTTCTGGTGTCTACCTTCCCAATGATTATCCAAATGTTGGCTAAGAAAAGTCAGAGTGTCCTCTAGTGAGAATTTAATTCTCTTCACAAGGATCACAGTGAGTTCAATTTGCTTATTAGGATTTATGTGCTTCTAGAAAGAAAGGACTATCTTGATTCTTTTCTTACTTTTATACTAAGTACAAAGAATGCTTACTGATCCTGTTCAGAGACCAGAAGTGCATAGGATTTAAAAAATAAAGAGAATCTTGATTTACATGACATTACAAAGATCATATTTTTTTGGTGGTCAAAACAAAACAAAGCATTAAACACAAAGAGACAAAAATAAAAAAACAAAAGATGGAAAAGCCCCCAAAACCTCACACTGAATCCCCAAACTCTCTTTCTGACTTGAGAAAGGAATATCCAAGTGTTGGTAAGAGTCTTACTCTCCAAACAGGGTGTATAACTTATTTTATTCAGGGCCATTTTTTGTTTTCCATCTTGATATTCAGGTGTGTCAGGGAGAACTACTTTGTAATTTTGCTGTTACTGCAAAGAGCTGGGTCTAAGCATGAATCAGGTCCCTGAGTACTGGCTGAGTAAAAGGATTCAGCCCAGAGCCCTCCATCTAATCAGACTGACTACAGCCTTCTTCACTCTTGAGCTCCCCACAATACTCTCTCTTCACCATGGCTGGACTGATCTTCTATCACTACAAATCAGAAAGTGTTAGGCTCCTGTGAAAACATTGCAGGGCTTCTCACTGCTTTTAGACGAGGCTAATGACCATTATGTAACCTCAACAACAACAACAACAAAAAAACAAAAA
>CAUYQG010063691.1:0-20773 GCA_963574415.1 Tarsius wallacei
ATCCTCCTCTTTCACATCTGTCCATCTCTCAGTTCTATTCCCAGGAAACTACTGACTAAGATCTGTGTCATTATAGACTCTTTTGCATTTTATGATATGTCATAAAAATAAATATGCATTTTTTTGGTTTGCTTTTCTTCATTCAGCATAAATATTTTGAAATTCATATAAATTATTACATGCATTAAACTACCACTAAATACATGGACATTGAAATTAAAACAATACCACTTAGAATCACTGAAAAATTAAATGCTTATGTATAAATATAATAAAATAGACACAAGGCTTATATGCTGATAACCATACAATGTTGATGAAAGAAATACAAGATATTCTGAATAAATGGAGAGACTTTTTTTCATGGATTGGAAAACTCAACATAATAAAGATGTTAATTGACCTAAATCAGCATATAGGTTAAAACAACTTTTATCAAAATCTCAGCAAGAAGTTTTTTTAGATGTAAAAGTTTCTTATATATATCATCTAGAAAAGAAACTAGAATAGCAAGAAAACTCGAAAAAGAACAAACTGGTAAAATAACGTTTTAGTTGACTTCAAACTTATTATATATGTTACTATACAGCTACAATAGTCGAGACAACATGATATAAGTGGAGGGATAGATATATTGCTCATGGAAAATAATAGAAAATCCTAAAATATACCCAAAAATATATGTCAAAATGAACTTTACAAAAAGGTGCAAAAACTATTCAATAGAGGAATGGCAACAACTTTCTAAACAAATGATACAGGACAAACTGGACATCTATAGTCAAAAAATTAATGTTAGCCAGGCTCGGTGGCTCAGCCTGTAATCCCGCGCCTTTGGGAGACTGAGGTGAGTGGATTGCCTGAGCCTGCGGGTTCGAGACCTGCCTGGGCAAGCAAGACCTCATCTCTACAATAAATCAAAAAATTAGCCGGGCGTGGTAGCGTGCGCCTGTAGTTCCAGCTACTTGGAAGGCTGAGGCGGAAGGATCTCCGGAGCCCAGCAGGTCGAGGCTGCAGTGGCCAGGAGCGGCCACTGCACTCCAGTCTGGGTGACAGAGTGAGACTCCAACTCAAAAAAAAAAAAAAATCCTTCCCAGGCATCCAATCCCTAAAGGATCATGCAGCTTCCAGACCAGCTCTACAGGAGACACTTAAAAAGGTATTAAGCACAGAAGAAAGAAAAAAAAGAATGTTCCCAAGAGAACAAAAGAACACAGAATCAACAGAGAATACAGTGCAACAAGAAACTTGAAAACACACACATACATCAACCCCAAAGCCAAAGGAAAACAAGCAAACAAAAGAAAAAACTCATGATGGGGATACAATCACATTTCACTAATCAACCTGAATGTGAATGGGCCAAATGTACCACTGAAAATACACAGAATGACAAACTGGATAAGAAACCATGTCCCAATTATTTGCTGCATCCAAGAAACTCATCTCAACACAAGGGACACACACAGACTCAAAGTTAAAGGATGGAAAATGAGTTTCCAGGCAAATGGATCACAAAAGAAGGTAGGAGTCACAATCTTAATATTGGACAAAACAACCTTTAAGCTATCAAAATTTTAAAAAGTTATAAAAGGACACTACACAATGATAAAAGTTTCAATCCATCAATAAGAAATATCCATCCTAAACATATATGCACCCCACACAGGACCACCAGCATTTATAAAGCAACTACCGAGTAAACTAAAAAATAGATATTGACTCTAACACTATTATAGCAAGGGACTTGAATACCCCACTAACAGCCCTAGACAGATCAGCAAGGCAAAAAAATCAACAAGGAGATCCAGAACCTAAACTTAATAGATACCTACAGATGATTCCACCCAAAAAGAGCAGAATATACATTCTACTCATCACCACATGGAATGTACTCCAAGATCGATCACATCCTTGACCATATTCAAGCATAAACAAATTCCATAAGGTTGAAATATTGCCATGCACCTTCTCAGACCACAGTGGAATAAAAATAAATATCAACATCAGCATTTCCCTGAAGTCCAAAAAGACATGGACACTAACAGCATGATGTTGAACAACTACTGGGTCAACACTGAAATCAAAGTAGAAATGAAAAGATTCCTGAAAACAAATGAAAATGAAGAAACATCTTACCAAAACATCTGGGATGCCAAGAAAACAGTTCTTAGAGGGGAATTTATATCTCTATGAGCACATATCAAGAAAATGAAAAGATCAGACCTGGAAATGACAATACAGAAATACACATGGAAAAATAAACGACCATGAATAGCCAAACAATCATTAGCAAAGGAAACAAAGCAGGAGGTATCACACTTCCTGACTTCAAACTTTACTATAAGTCTACAGTAATCAAAACAGCCTGGTATTGGTACAAGAATAGGCACATAGACCAATGGAACAGGATAGAGATTTTGGAAGCAAAGCCTCAATTTCTCAACCAACTCATCTTTGACAAAGCCTCCAACAATAACCACTGGGGAGAGGAGAACCTATTCAGTAAATGGTGCTGGGAAAACTGCCTGATCACATGCAGAAGATTGAAACAGTACCCATAACTATCACCACACACAAAAATTAACTCTAAGTGGATCAAAGACCTAGCAAAACCTCAAACTATAAGAATCTTAAAAAATGCAAGAGACACCTTTGTGGAACTTGGAACTGGCAACCAATTTCTGATTAAAATTCTAAGGGCCCATACCATAAGAAATAAGATAGACCAGTGGGACCTCATCAAACTGATGAGCCCCTGCAAAGCAAAAGAAACCATCAGGAGAGTGAGGAGACTCCATAGAATGGGAAAAAATATTTGCCAACTGTATATCTGACAGAGGCCTAACATGCAGGATCTACAGGAACTCAAACATGCCGAAAGGAAAACAACAAATAGTCCCGTTAAAAGTGGGCAAAAGACATGACTAGACACTTCTCAAAAGAAGATATACAGGCAGCCAATAGACACATGAAAAAGTGTTCAGTCTCACTCATCATCAGAGAAATGCAAATCAAAACCACATTGAGATACCACCTAACCCCAGTCAGAATGACCATCGTTAATAAAACAAGCAACAACAGATGCTGGTGAGGTTGCAGAGAAAAAGGAATGCTTCCATACTGCTGGTGGGAATGCAAACTAGTGCAACTTCTTTGGAAGACAGTGTGGCGATTTTTGAAAGAACTAGAAATTGACCTTCCATATGACCCAGCTATCCCCCTATTGGAAATATACTCAGAGCAACTCATTCTACAAAAAATACCTGCACATGCATGTTTGTTGCAGCTCTATTCACAATAGCAAAAACATGGAACCAACCATGCTGCCCATTGAAGCTGTACTGGATTTAAAAAATGTGGTCCATGTACACAATGGAATATTATGCTGCCATCAAGAAGGACAAACATGGTTTTTGCAGCAACTTGGATGGATTTAGAGTCTATCATACCCAGTGATTTATCACAAAAACAAAGAACAGAGTACCATATGTTCTCACTCATAAGCAGACCTTTTACAATTATCATAATACTATAAGAAAGAGATTGGCAGTAATGGGAAACTGCTAGGGAAAGGGTAGTGGGATTGGCAGTTGAGGGAAACTGCCAGTGGAGGGAGAGGCACACCTCATCAAGAGTACCTGCATAATGAAAATTTTTATACCTAACCCTGAATTTTACCCCTATCTTTAAGATAAAAAAATAGATGTGAAAGGAATAATCTAGCTCTTTATAAATATTCAATTTAAAATATACTATCAGAGAAACACATTGCTTACATGATTTACTTCTAATTAGAGGAACAGTACAATAGCTTTCCAGTCTCCACTCTAATTGATGTATCCTTATCTAAGAAAGAAAACAATAAAAACTCAAATTAAGATAAGAACAGCTTCACTCATAAGCGAACCTTGAACATTTTCATAATACTATAAGAAAGGAATTGGCAGTAGTAGGAAACTACTTGGGCCGTGTGTGTGTGGGGGGGGCGGTGGGGCAGACAACATCAATCAGGGTCTCTGATCTCAAACCAGGTGAAGTGGAGACCAAAGGGATGCCCAAACTCCACCTGTACAACAATACTTGTATACCTAACCCTGAATTGTTTCCCACATCTTAAAAAAACAAAACAAAAACAAAAGAAAAGGAAAACAAAATTATTCCAGTGTCTGGATTGAAATAGTGGTCCATTTTGGAGAAAATGAGGTTAGTAATGTTTTAGGGAATCAATCAGGAGATGAATCGAAGAGATGAGATAATAATACTATGGGTCTTTATCTACCATACTCTGCTATAAGTATATGCAGTTTTTCACTTAAGTTGTTTGCTGATGTGGTTTATAAAGCATTAAACTCTAATGAACTTTTTTGTGACCTTTTAGAATTATTAGACACATTAAAGTGGGGGAGATGAAATTACTATAGAAACACAATAACATTGTACTTATACATGATTTTCTACCAGTCATCAAATTATATTATATTCATTACTTTATAGATCTGTTTATCTCACTATGTTCAGCTCTCCTTGAGAGGAATTGTAGCAACTCTATTCTCTTGCAGATAATAGATATTTGGAAATGTTTCTTATATGTGATAATGGATATGAATATATTTTATGAACTCCAATATGCTGTTAGGTATTACTATTAAAGAAATGAAGCATGAGAAATGAAGATAAAAGTAATGATTCACTAAAATTATCTCTTCAGGCTCATACAACTTTGTCAAAAAATAAATCAATAAAATAGCATGGATATCCTATTCTCTGTTTAGCAAAGAAAAAGAAAAAATATATACAAGTCCAACTCACTTTTATTTTATTTTTGTTGTTTTATTGATGGATGTTTAAGGTTATGTTTCACAGATAATTTTATTCTAAAATATTGATATAAATCTACTCCCTTAAAGTAATGGAATTTTCTAACATTTTATTTAAACTATATATTTTTATTTTATTTTATTTTATTTTTTTAAGTTGGAGTCTCACTCTGCCACCCAGGCTGGAGTGCCATGTCATGCTCACAACCACTGTAGCCTCGGCCTGCTGGACTCAGGCAATCCTTCTGCTTCAGCCTTCCAAGTAGCTGGAACTGCAGGTGTGCGCCACCATGCCTGGCTTAATTTTATTTATGTATTGTAGAGATGAGGTCTCATCAAGTTGCCCAGGCTGGTCTCCGACCCATGGGTTCAGGCAATCTTCTCGCCTCTGCCTCCCAAAGCGTTGGGATTACAGCCATGAGCCACCGCACCTGGTGATGTTTTTGCCTTAATCGATTTGTAAGAAGTATTCATTATTTTCTTATGTAGATAATGTGTCCCTTATATGTTATGTGTGTTTAATGTGACTCTTTTTCCAGCCTTCAGTTCTTTACAAAATGCTAAATCAGTTATTGGATCTCCAGTACCCAGAAAAGAGTTGGCACACACTGGTATCCAGTAAATCCTTTTTTACCAAAAATTTCTCAAAATTTAAAATATGACAAATAAACTCTGGTTTCCAAGTATAAAAAGTTGTTTTAAGATACTTTTTAAAAAGTCTTGCAAGTCTTTTATTGGTCATCATATATTTCTTGACAACAAAAAATATTGATTAAATAATTTTAAAAAAGAGATTTGCCATGACCATGTGGTCAAATGTTAGAAAATTTTTTCTGAATTACTATTTTAATTATAAGTAGTATGTAATCAACCAAAACAATATAAATACGGGGGTACCAAAAATATGTATACATATTTTAAGAGATGTTATCTATGTATTACTTTTTGAAGTAGAAATAAGTTATGGTAACAATGTGTAGTATGACATTTGTTCAACCGTGCTTCTGCTATATTCTTTAACCGTCCTGCCTGTCCAATGGTGATGCTAGCATTCATTTGATTAACACAGTCTATTGAATGAATGTCATACTTAAAATCTGTATACATTTTTTGGCACTCCCAGTATATTCCAAATTTTGACAGTTATTAAAAATGAAGGTAACTTTTAAAAGGGCATCTCTTTTTTGTTACTCAATCTTTTTTAATGCATAACCTATCAGATGTGGCTAAATAGCAGAGTATCATGGCAATATTGTTTGTTCACTTTTAAAAAATTTTACTTTATAAATTGACAAATAATTTACATATTTATAAGGTACATGGTAATTTTTTAATACATATAATGTGTAGTGATCAGATCAGGGTAAAGGTATACTCATCATCTCAAATATTTCTAATTTCTTTGTGTCAACTTTGTAGTTGTTACTTATTCAAATATTAACAGTGATTTTGTGATTTTGAACATTATTTCATCACTTTATATCTCAAATTACTCACTTATAGAAAGTGGAATCTTAGCTGATTTCTCTGTTGTTTTTAAACTCAAAACTTCTATGATACTATAATCCAAAAATACATAAGAATATTAGACATATTTTAACTTGTATTTAAATTATATTGTTATTTTGGAATTATATTAGATTTAGACAGGTTTCAAAGACTGTATACAGCATTCCTACACTTGACATCTTGATTATTAGACTTTTGTAACTATGACTTATTCAAATATCACTGTGTGCCTTGGAAACATTATTTTACTACTTCATACATTAGTTTACTCATCTATAACAAGGTAAATTCTACTATATTTCTGCTATAGAATTTTCCACCTCTAAAATCCCATGATTTTAAATATAAAAGACATCCCTGACATATTTCCATCTGTATTTTAATGCACATATGTTTTGTGGTGTGTGTGTGTGTCTACGTGCACATAGAAATACTGCTCCTTCTTTACTAAACAAACTATTATTTCTCAGGACCCAATTTTTCGGGGGTATCAAGTATAGCTTTATTTTATTTTTTATTTTCAAGATGTGGGGTACAATTCAGGATTAGATATACAAGTGGTCATCATACAGGTAAAATTTGGGCCTCCCTTTGGTCTCCTCTTTGCCTGATTTGAGATCAGGTACCCTTATTGATGATGTGTCCTCCACACACTCCCTCCACCCCCCAACCCTGGCAGTATCCCGCTACTGCCAATCCCTTTCTTTTTTCTTTTTTGAAAGTGGGATTTATTAAGAAGACAGAAGAACTCCCACAATGGTAGGGGATCTGAAAGAGGTTGCCAACCCCCAATCCCTTTCTTACAGTATTATGGTAAATGTTCAGGGTCTGCTTATGACTGAGAACATGTGGTACTCTGTTCTTTGTTTCTGTGATAGATTACTGAGAATGATAGACTCCAAATCCATCCAAGTTGTTGCAAAGCCCATATGTTTGTCCTTTATGGCTGTGTAATATTTGATTGCATATATTGCCACTTTTTTTTATACAGTCCAGTTTCGATGAGCAGCATGGTAGCAGAACCCAATATTTTACAGTGAACCTCAGCATTAATATATACCATATAGCTTAATAGACATTGCTAACACAAGTTAATTCAATAATATACTATCTATCTGATTCATACTACAAACCATTCATTCTGAACTTTTTTTAACTTTTGTACTTTTGTGGCTTAAAACATATGAATTTTTTTTTGTAGATTTATTTGGTTGTTTATCCATATTTCTTTTCATGCCAAAAAACTTGAGTGATAGCATCCTGTAAGAAATTAACTTATCAAGAAGAATAAAGACAAAATAAGCAAAAAGTTAAATCACAATGTATTAAATTTATAGTGAATATTTGTTTTATTTCATTCACAATAGATAGATCATTGTTTAATTCTAGCATTTCATTTTAGCAATCATAATTTGAATTATTAAGCTCTTACTTTGAATTACCTTTGTTTTGGTAGATATATTTTAAACGAGAAAGCGCTCACACTTCATAAAGTTTTTTTGTGAACATCTGCCCCTCTTTCCATAAGTGATGTGGACAGGAGAATGCTACTGCATATGTGAGCTTTGGTCCAGCCACAGTATATTCCCAGCACCACTCTTAATTGGATCCGTGGGACATTGTCCTTGACGCACCAGAAGTTTTCTCCATTCCACACATCTCTCATTCCAACTTTAAATTGCTTTGGGAATTAGGGAACAATTACAATAACTGTTGCATGACAATTATTTAACCTTCTGTGTCTTTGGAATCTGGTATCTTTTGCTGAACCCGACCTCATGTGAAGTCATAAAAAATGCTGACATAAATACTAAGAAAAATTACCTGGTTCTTCCAGGAGGTGGAAATAATTATCTAAAGGTAAGCCCTTAATAACATGAAACTGTTACAATAAAGCCAATTAAACTTAGTCTATAAGTGAAGCTGTTATTCTGCATGCATTTTAACCTGAATAATCTGAAACAATATAGGTACCAATTTATTATCACCCAAAATACAGCTGTGAATAGTTATTATCATTTAATTATTGTTTGTATTGTGTTAATGAATTCTTAAAACATTTATACACAATCTTATTATATTTCTATAATATTACTTCAAAAAAGTACTGCAGGTATTTTTATTACTACTTTACAAATAAGAAAATTGAGACTATAAATCACAGGCAAAGAACCTCAAACTAAAGACATTGATTCTAGTCTGAGACATTTTTTCACTATGCTAAACCAATATAATATGTATTCAAATAAATATTATGTGACCCCTTTTTAGACTGCTGATTATTTGTATAAGGTAGCAGCTTATTAGTACTAACTTAAATATATATTTATTTTATTTTATTTTATTTTATTTTTTTTTTGAGTTGGAGTCTCACTCTGTCTCCCAGACTGGAGTGCAGTGGCCGCTCCTGGCCACCACAGCCTCGACCTGCTGGGCTCCGGCGATCCTTCCGCCTCAGCCTTCCAAGTAGCTGGAACTACGCGCTCGCTACCACGCCTGGCTAATTTTTGATTTATTGTAGAGATGAGGTCTCGTCAAGTTGCCCAGGTGGGTCTCGAACCCGCAGACTCAGGCAATCCACTCATCTCAGCCTCCCAAAGCGCGGGATTACAGGTTGAGCCACCGAGCCCGGCGTCTTCTATTATTTTTGCTCTGTGTCTTCCATTTAATTTTCCAAAGAAATAATTTGGTTTATAGAAGTTTTGAGTTTCCTCATTGAAATTTTAAACTTGGACATCATATTTTTTATTTTTTTAAACTCTACATGTTTGGTATTTTTCTGATTCCATTGTGGTATGTTATATGACATTAAGAATTTATATTATGTTTCACTCAAGATTGTCTTCTGATTTTCAACTAAACATCTCCTCAATGGAAACCACTGCTTTCACTACTTGGCTTGATCTACCTTAGTAAAAGTAGTGTGTTCTTACGACTTTAGTCCTTCTCTGTCTACTTATGTCTTTGAGCGAGTGTTCTCTTCAAACTGTTTCTCATCATCATTTTCATTTTCCAGGAAACCTGATCATTAGAGATGCATGTTTTGGCTATGAGGCAGACAGTGACTCTGCTGGTTCCACGGAAGCAAGTTCTTGCTTAAGCCTGTCACTTCACATGCCCTTCTAGGGTAAGTGGGGAGGGAAGCCTTCTCTCAGTTACACTGAAGAAGAGCAGCTGATTCCAACAGCCAATTTCTACTGAAATGTAGTTATCAACATCCTGATTATTGAATTTTTATCATAGCTGCACACATAGAACAGAACAAAGTCCTTTAGAGACCCTACTCACTGAAGAGATAATGGTATACCCCCTGTCTTCCTCCATACCATATGTAACTCACAATAAAAAAATAATAATTAGGCAAGGGAGGATGAATAGGTAAAGCACAGAGGATGTTTAGGGCAGTAAAACTACTCTGTATGATGCTATAATGGTGTATAATGGTGTACATGTCCTTATACATTTGTCCAAACTCATTGTTTTAGCCCACTTGAACTTCAATAACAAAACTCCTGAAATTGAGTGGTTTATAAACAACAGAAGTGTATATATTACAGTTCTAGAGACTGGGAAGTTCAAGACCGTCACCAGCAGATTTTTGCAGTCATCCTGCAAAAGACTGTCTCTTGCTTCATAAGTGCTGCCTTCTTACTACATCCTTATATGGTAGAAGGGCAAATGAGCTTCCTTGAGCCTCTTTCATAAGGGCACTGATCTCCATGACCTGGTCAGCTCCCAAAGGCCCCACCTGTTAATATCATCACACTGGGGATTAGGTTTCAACAGTTTTGCAGGAGGTCACAAACATTCAGACCATTGCACCCATGGAATACACAAAGCCAAGAATGAACCCTGCTTCAAACTATAGTCTTTGTGTGATAATGATATGTCTATGTAGGTTTATCAGTTGTAACAACTGTACCACTCTGGTGGGGTACACTGATGATAGGAGAGATTGTGTGCAGAAGGGGCAGGAGGTAGATGGGAAATCTCTGCATTTTCTCCCATGACTCAGTATATTTCCTAGCCCTTCCCCCTTCTCTTCTTCAAGCTCTCAGGTTTGTAAAATGGCAGGATCCTTAGTTCAGGATTCCCTTAACAATGAGACAATTTCCTCCATCCTCACTGCTAGTTATCTGACAGACTTCACCTGCGCCATTCCTTGAAATGGAACATGCAGGGAGTCAGAAATTTTCTTTTTTTGGCCTCTTGCTTACACTGTTGCAGTAAGTGGATAAAGTTATAAATGTTACTTTTAGTTTGGTTTATTGTCCTAATTTATCACCTGGATACCTCGTCGCTTCTGACAAGAATCATGTTATCAAAAACATCAAAAAGAAAAAAAATTGACAGGTGTGATTACATACCGACTAAAATAGCATGTCCAGAAGCCCTATAAAAAATGAAAATACAAGACACAGACAAGGAGAGACTATTTGCAGCATGTGTAAGAGAAAAGTCATAGCCAGAGTATAGAAAATGTTTCTACAAATTTATAAGAAAAAGAAATATTCACAGAAATTATAAAATAAAAACAGACAACATAACTCACACACACAATAAAGGAAATAGAAACAAACAAAATACCATTTTTATATTTATCAAAGTGGTAAAATCTGATGTAAAATAATGAAAACATTCAATATTGATCAGTCTATGATGAAACAACCTTCCTCATATACTGTCACTAGAGTATATATTGGTATAGATATTCTCTGTTCCTAAAATTGTATGCCTAGGTTCCATTCTACAGAAATATTTGTTCAATTGCACCTAAGGATAATTACAAAGATAATCCATTCAACATTACCCACATATTGACAAATTAGGAACAACTTATGTATTATAGGTATTTTTTAACTAAATTCAGAACATCTATAATATGACATGCCAAGCATTCATGAAAAAATGTAAGACTTAGATTTCTGAGTTAAAATGAAGGAATGAAATCAGAGTCCCCTTCTTTAATCCTAAAGAAATGTGAATGCATAGGTAAAACATAGAAAAAAGGAAGAAAGAAAGCATTTATAAATATCCAAAGCTAGCTTTATTCTGTATTTAAAAAAGAATTTTGAAATGAAAGAAAAACAACACCATTAGAGTGAAGAAAAAGACAGAAGGTGAAATATGAAAGAAGTTGTGGAACTGAAATCTGCCAGTTTTATCTTTTCCTCACTTTTATCAAGAAGAATGAAAAGAGTATAGAATTAAAATCAAACAAACTTGTCCGTCATACCAATTAGTATAAAAGGAATTAATTAGTCTATTAAAACAGATTGGACCAACGTTTGGACCTAACCCTGAATTGTACCCCCATCTTTATTAAAAAAAAAAAAAAAAAGAATTACCATTCAACCCAGCAATCCCATTACTGGTATACACCCAAAGGAAAATAAATTGTTCTACCAAGACAAAAAAATAAAATTAAAAAACAGATTGGATCTGAAAGAACCAACAATAATCTTTGTTTAAGAGAAAAAGTAAAACAAGTGACTCACAAGATTGAAAGTAAAATGGTACACAATGATTAATAAGTAAATGCAATAAAAAATAAGGGTTGAAATATTAATATTAGGCAAGTGATAACTTGAAGCAAAAGGAACTAAATGAGTCAAATAACTTCCTTAATAATAAATGGTAAGATTCACAAAAGATTGTGAACATTTATTCATCTGATTATATAATATCTAAAATGTAAAAAACAAATACTTCAGAAAATACAACATAAAATAGCCAAAGTATTAATATCAAGAAATTAACTCAACTTTCCCAGTCTCTAAAGAATCAAGTAAAATTTGTAAAAAGAGCAAACAGAAAGTATAAATGACACAAAAGTGTGAATTTAAAAGATATGTTAATCTTTATATTCTGAAAACAGAGAGCCCATCTTTCTTTAAAGTGCTTATGCAATATTTTAAAATCTGAGTTCATATTAGTCCACAAAGTATTAATATATGGTAAAAAGATAAAATCAAAAAATAAAATTATCTGAATCCAAGTTAATAAAAATAGATAAAAACAACAAAAAGAAAATACCAAAACCACTTATTACCTAAAATCTTCTTTTTGCATCAGAAAGAAAATAACTGAAAAAGCGAACTACCTGGAAAACAGAAAATATATTTTTAAAAATAATATATAGAAAAAACATATAAAATTAAATACAAATTTTAGTATAAAAGAAAGTCACCTGCGTGAATTACATATAACACAAAAAATTAGAAAAAGTTAAATAAAACCCAGAGAAATAAAAAAATGAATAAAGATAAAAACAGAAAACAATAAATCCTGAAAAAAAAAAAAACTAAAAATAAACTCCAGAGGTAGTTCCTTGAGAAAACAACAAGCAAACAGTAAAATAATTATTCCTCTATCTAACATAATTAAGTAAAAAAGAGAGAAGATGCGAACACATAAAAAGACATGAATATGAGGAAATCATTACAAGTGAAAAAGAAACTAAAATAACATAGTTTGCTCAAATCAACGCAATTAAATTTTATAACCTGGAAAAATGAATGCTTTTCTAGGAAAATAATAATTTCTAAAATTGATCAATAAAATAATAAAGATACAAAAATTGTCTAACTTTTTTGGAATAAGAAAAATTACAGACCTGCTCCGAAGACATGATAGAAGCCAAATAGATAAGAGGTGAAGTTCATCCCACTTTCAAGGGGCAAATAGCTCCAACTGTCTAAAATGCTCCACAGCATGTGAGAAAAGAGCAACTTCTAAATTCTCTATGAATTCAATGTAACACTGATCACAAAATTGGGTAAAAACAGCAAAGAAAGGGGGGAAAACCAATCATGTTTAATAATAGTGATGCAAAATATTGGCCCACAGAGTTAATTAGAATATTTTCTAGAAATGAAAAGCTGTTTCAATATTTCAAGCTCTCTTATATAATTCATTGTATTAATGACGTGGCAGGTTTTAGAGACTGTTTCCTTCAACAGCCATAGACCCCTTGGGGAGTGCTTTCCTCATACCGCAGAGGCTGGAACTCTAAAATCGACATTTCCCAGTCGCCTTTGCATCTAGGAAGCTTGTCGTGATTTAGGTTCTGTCAATCAGGCAGACAAATCATACTGTGAGGCTTGAATTGGGAACTGGGTTAAGTGGGAAGAGAGAGAGGGAGCGAGAATCTGCTTGATATGAATTGAGGCAGAGTTCTTTGGGCCACAGACACCTGCTTCCTGATTCAACAACTTCTTCTTTCCAGATGAGGGCAGCGAGTATGATACTGAGGACTGGGGCCTATACTTCGGAGCACAATCTAAAGCCACTCTCTAGCTCTGAAAAAGATTTTGAGGCTAGGCATGGTGGCTCATGCTTGTAATCCCTGCACTTTGGGAGACTGAGGTGAGATCACTTGGGGCCAGGAGTTTGAGACCAGCCTGGGCAACATAGTGAGAACTTGGTCTCCACAAAAAAATTTTTTTTAAAGCCAGGTATAGTGGGAGGATCGCTTGAGCCCGGGAGTTTGAGACTGCAGCAAACTATGATAGCACCACTGCACTCCAACCTGGGTGGCAAAAGTAAGACTGGCAAACCAGGAGGGGGGGGCGAGGAGGGAGAAGAAGGCGAGGAGAGGAAGAGGGGGAGAGAAGAGGAGGGAAGGAGGAGGAGGAGAAGATTGAATCAAATAAATAAAAGTTTTATTATTTTTACAACTAGAAAATCCAAGAGAATCAATGGAAGATGCTAGAAAATAGAGGTTTTCTAATAACTAAGTTAATATACATGTCAAGCTTTTTTGTTTGTTTTATTATTTTAAAAAATTTTATTTCAACAGCTTTAACGAGTACAAATAGTTTCTGGTTACATGGCTTCATTGTATAGCAGCAAAGAAGTCTGGGCTTTAAATGTACCCACCACCCCTACCTGTGCACACTATACCCAACAGGTGATTTTTCTTCCATCCACCCCTTACCCCAGTCCCAAGTCAAGGTTTTCTGTTTGCAAATAACCACACAGAAAGAATGAGAGAGGGGGGCTCTTATTTATAAGACACCAAAGATTAAAAAAAAAAAAAGAATGAAACAGAATTTAAAAATAAACTTAACAAGCAATGTGACATTCCCATATTAAGATAACTTTAAAACTCCAAGATATATAAAAGAAGACGTGAATAAATAGAAGACTTAATTTCTTACTGTATGTGAACATTCAATATTTTAGAGATATCTGAACTATGAATCTTAGCGTTTTATATGGCTTGAATAAAAATAACAAGAATTTTCACTATCCATTTTTTGAAACCAGAGTAACTAATTAAAAAATACAATGCAAAACTAGCATGCAAGAAAAACCATACAAATTTTGAAGTGTTAGAAATAAGGTAATTTGTGACTATACTTACCAGCTATTAAAACTTATTTGGTAACAACAGTCATTAAAATTATGTGCCACAGTTTCATGATTAGATGAGTTTGCAGAAACAGTCTTAATTAAGTGTCAGCAATTAGTATGTGATAAAGGTGGCATAGACAATCAGGGAAAACATGCTTTTTGTTTTCTGCTCTTAATAATTCCAGATAGATCAAAGATTTAAATTTTGTAAAAAAACTATAAAAGGGCTAGAGCAAAAAGTGAGAAAACTTGCATCCAATTTTGTAGTAAGAGATCTGATTTTAAGTATAACACAATACACAAAAGCCCTAAAGAAAATTATTGAGCCGGGCGCAGTGGCTCAAGCCTGTAATCCCAGCACTTTGGGAGGCCGAGGTGAAGGGATTGCATGAGCCCACAGGTTCGAGAACAGCCTGGGCAACATGGTGAGACCTCATCTCTACAATAAATCAAAAATTAGTCGGATGTGGTAGCGTGCGCCTGTAGTTCCGGCCACTTGGAAGGCTGGGGCAGAAGGATCGCCGGAGCCCAGCAGGTTGACACTAGCGTGGCCGTGAGCATGCCACTGCACTCCAGCCTGGGTGACTGAGTGAAACTCCAACTCAAAAAAAAAAAAAGAAAGAAAGAAAATTATTGATAATTTCAAATAAATAAATTTGTATATGGTAATAATATGGTAACAATATTATAAACTAAGTACAAAGTGAAATAGAAAAATGGGAAAATATAAAATTATAACACATTAGCCAAAGTTCTAATTCACATTTTCATAAAGGCTTTCAGATATAATTTGCTTGCTACACTATCAACAATTTAAAATGTACAATTCAATGGCTTTTATTATATTCACAGAGTTGTACAGCCATCACAACAATCAATTTTTAGAATATTTTGATCATTTCTAAAGATACTATCCTTTACCAGTAACTTTCCATGTCACCCCACACTGATCCCTCTGTTCGAGGTAAGCTACATTCTGCTAGATTTGCCTGTTCTAGCATTCCATGTAAATGATATATTCTGTGTGATCCTTTGTGACTGACTTCTTTCACTTAGCATAGTGTTTTTGAGGGTCACCCATATCATAGCATGTATCAGTACTTCATTTCTTCTTATTGATGAATAATATTCATTGTATGTAAACACCACCGTTTATTTATCCATTATCTACTGATGGACATTTAGGTTGTTTCCATTTTTTGGCTATTAGGACTAATGCTGCTAAGACATGTCTATACAAGTTTGTGTGTGGACATGTTTTTTATTTATCCTAGAATTATATATCTAGACGTCAAATTAAAACTATTTTTAAATAATTGAGGAATTAACAGACTGTTTCCCAAAGTGGCAGCACAATTTTACATTCCCACTAAAGGTATAGGGGAGTTCAAATTTCTCCACATATTTGAAAAAATTAATTGCCATATGTAAATATTTACATATAGCCCATGGAAGTGTCAGCTCATTGTGGATTTGATTTTCATTTATATAATTGCTACTGATGTTGAAAATCTTTTCATGTGTTCATTGTTTATTTGTATATCTTTGGAGAAATATCTGGGTTAAGTATTGGGGTTACTTTTGGTTATTTTAATTGTGTTGTCTTTTTGCATTGAGTTGTAAGAGTTCTTTAAAAAATAAGGTAGCAACCCTTTATCTTTAATTTGGCCATTCTACCTGTTACATATGAATTACACAAAGCTACACTTAGAAAGAATTTTAAAATCATTAATTACAACTCCTCATTTTACAAATAAGGAAACTTCCATTTGAATACATAAAAGATTTTGCTAAGCTTCACACAGCAACGCATGCCAGAGCCAGTACAGGATTTCATGCCACTGCACTTACTATGCTTTTAATATAAGCTTGGGAAAGAAGTCTTTATATAACCAGTACTCCAAGCCCAGGCAGAAGTAACCAACATTATCACTGTCTTCTTCACATGTGTTTCATACCTTCATCATGTGCGGCACCATTTTGTTTTCTCTGCAGGGTGTTACGTGTTATGTGCTTTGATGACAGGAAAGCAAGGTAGTGTTCAGAGTGAGATTGAGGGTGGGTAAGATAATGTTTGATCATTGTTGCTGTATTATCATTACTGGCATCTTTACCCGAAGCATATCTGATATTTTGCAATGGTTCTTTTTGACAATGTGGTAAATCATTCCTATTAAGGACATAAAGGAAATAATCTTAAAAATAAATTTTAGTCATCTGACATATTCACCCTCCCACCAAATATAGAATTCAAATTAACTTTGTGTTTCCAACATGTTTTATACTGAAAAATCTTTTCTGATCCACAAAAGAAATCTAGGGTTTGACTAGTAGTGTAAGGGCAATTTAAAAAGTGCTAGCAAGATTGATATGCTGGGAATTTAAATACCGCTGTAATTGAATGCTAATGATTAAAGGTAGAAACATCATGGAAGTTAAATTGCTGACTGTAGATAAATAAATTTTTTTAAAAACTGGATTTGTAACCATTTCATCAGCTCACTTTTAATGGCCTCACATCTACTCTCTCCTGCTGCTACCTCTGGACTAAATGAACACAACCATATGTCTGCAGATGGAAAAAGCCACAGAACTTTCCCATCCTCCAAATCTCTGCCTCCCTCAGTCAGGCAAAATGCCCAATTGGCTGACTTTGAGGTCAGGTTGCAAACCTATTTGTGTGAAATATGTCTTTGAGGCTAGCAGTTTTAATATATTATATTATTTTTCAATTTTGAATTGCTGCTAAGTTTTGTTTTACTTGATTCTTGATGCAGCTTTTTAAAAGATACAATAAAAAACACTAAAATGTAATATAAAAGAGGTAGAATGGTATAAGATAAAAGAATAAGGAAATACATTAAGAAATGCATTATTTGAAAGAAAGAAGATGAAAACGTTAGAAATAAGAAAGAATAAAAACATAAAATGGAAGAAAAATAATTAAAAGCAAAGTGGCTGGTAGGCTTGAAAAAAACTGGAAAGACTGAAGGCAAATAAAGTGATGGGAAAGATTTAAACCTTTATTTATAGTTTTAAATGCTTACTTTCATATTTTCCTATGCTAATATTTCTACTCACATTAATCATCATAGTTATTGTTATTTTTGTTTTTGGCTGGAGCAAAAAGACTTTCAGGATTGAGGAACACATTATGCCTTTTGGCTAACTTTGTGTTATTCTAAACTTCAAAACAAGGCTGAACAAGGTGGCTCATGCCTATAATCCCAGGACTTTGGGAGGCCGAGGTGAGAGGATTGCCTGATCCCGCGGGTTCGAGACCAGCTTGAGCAACTTAGCAAGACCTCATCTCTACAATAAATCAAAAATTAGTCGGGCATGATGGTACATTCCTATAGTTCCAGCTACTTGGAAGGCTGAGGAGTAAGGATTACCTGAGCCTAGCAGGTCGAGACTGCGGTAGCCATGAGCATGCCACTGCACTCCAGCCTGGGCGATAGAGTAAGACTCCAACTGAACAAAAAAACTTCAGAATTGGCAGAAAGAGGCAGTTAGTCTAATCAGAATATTCAAGAAAATTCCTTCTAATGTGTTTAATACCTAGGCTAGTACTAAACTGACTACATCAATTGCCTACAAAAGTTTTGCTTGACTAATCGTGATTTGTATGGACTTGTTACTGAATCAAAGGAACATCTTTAGAAGGTAAAATGCAAATACTACCTTTACATCTGGATAGAAGTTTTGTAAATAAAACACAAAAGATTTGGTGAATGATCTTTCTGAGGTTTCTTTTCACATCTAATAGAATTTTCCTACAGGGTTTTAAGCATAACAGTGCCATTGGTATATTTTCCAGATGAGAGATTTCTCAGTATGTAAGGTGCCAATGAATTATTCCCAAAGTGTGTCCTGCTGACAGGTGAGGAGAGTTTGGTTATCTAGTTTTCCTGCCCGTGACAGGTTAAGGAGACACAGATTAGAAAGTAGGGAATAATAGCTCAAAACAAATACACTTGCTCAGGGAGAAGAAACAGCTGACAACAGGAAAGGAAGACTCTCCCAGAACCTAAAATTGGGCCGAACATTTTTTTTTAAACTATAGAATCCTGGGAGCAATGAGTCATAGTTAACATTAGAGAGAGAGAAAAAAGGAGAGAGAGAGGGAGAGAGAGAGAGACCAATGAACTCTGGAAATATCTCTGCATCATAGTAGACTATTGAAGTTGATTCCTAAAGTTCATCCATGAGTGATTGGCTCTAACACTCTGCTGTGTCACCTTCCTAAATCATTACCTATAGCTTCAATACATTCCAAATTCTAAATGGGAAGGTTTGGTTTGGGTTCCCTAAACTTGCACAATGGCGACTTGAGAAGCCAACCTAAACTTCCCGTTCCATTCTTCCTTTTCCCAGGCATTTAGTTTTACGCGCAACATTAGGACATGGCCTGGCTGTGTGTTCAGTGCTCCAGATCCTCTGAGATCCTGCCTCATTCTCCAGTTGTCCCTGATGCTTGATCCCTCTCTGTGGCTCAATCCCTGTTCTTTCAGGTTGAAACTTCCTGGTGCCGCAGTCTTACTTCTCTGGATTTCAAACTACTGCTTTCTGCCAGGTCGGCCTGATCTGGCGCCTCTGTCTGTCATTGCAAGCAGCTCACTGTGGCTTGTCCGTGAGCACTGTGGCCCCCTTTTCCTGCCTTCCCCACTGCTTGCTGACAGAAATACTCATTCTACTGCCAGGAACCCATCTGACCTCAGATCTCTGGTTGTCTCATCCTGCTTTCACCCAACCCTGGATTACATTCTTAGAGGCATCGGGAAGAACTCAAGATCTGTCAATTTCCTCAGTTTTAGAAGATATGCATGATAGAAAATATTTACAAAAGCTGTCATTAATAATTATTAAAGAAAAGATGAAGTTTTCAATCAGTGAATTTCTAGATGTCTGAAAAAACAACTCATTTTAAAAACTTCATTTTTAAAACTATAGCAGGTACAAGTAAATGTACATAATTACTCTTTATTTAATTTGGCACAAATATACTTAAGACGAGCACTCATGCTCAGTGCTCGGTGTTGGGGAACATTAATGTAAATAAAGCCCTGGCAGTCTTTTCAGGGACTTTGAGGAGTTGTTTCTGTTTCTGGAAGTGGAAAGACTATCACCAGAAGCAAAAAGCCTCAGTGTTCACAATAAAAAAGGAGTATCTCCTGCCTCTAACTCAACATTTACATGAAAGGCAGAGATGTTATACCTCCAAATCACACAGTCCAGCTCCTTTCCCACATTAAGCACTTTCTTTCATCAGTGTGGATTTAAAAACAAAGTCTTGACAGAAACCTGGTAAACATTCAGGCCATTCTGCCACTTTTGGCTATCCCAAGTTTAAACTATTTGGCCAAACCGCACTGGTAGCTGCACCACCGTGGCTGCCTAAACAGATCTGTGCCCTGCCAGCAGCTTAGTCCAGATTCCGAGTACCTTTATATTATTAGAGCAGTCTGCCTTATTGAGAAAGCAGCAGCAAAAGATTCTGTGCTCCTGTTCCTGTTGCCTCTCTATTTTAATGTGCAACATTATACGCTTTAGTCCTCAGTGCTCGTGTTTTATGATGATTTACATTGAGAGGAAAATTCACTTCAAAGACACTAATAGGCAGAATATAGAGAAATTTCACTAGTATTTGCATGGAAATTCATCAAATAAAATATTTTGTTTCTATATATGCTTTCTTTTAGTGCTACAGTCACACATTTGGAGGGTTACCAACAAACCTATTTTGTCCAGAGGTAGTCTTCTGCCAGAGAAAATGGAGGAGTGAGATCCACATCATATGACCAAGGCAACCCATTAATCAAAAATATTCTGACTGGCCGGGCTCGGTGGCTCAGCCTGTAATTCCGTACTTTGGGAGGCCAAGGTGAGTGGATTGCCCGAGCCCACGGGTTCATGACCCACCTGGGCAACTTGGCGAGACCTTGTCTCTACAATAAATCAAAAAATTAGCCGGGCGTGGTAGCACGCGCCTGTAGTTCCAGCTACTTGGAAGGCTGAGGCGGATGGATCGCTGGAGCCCAGCAGGTTGAGGCTGCAGTGGCCGGGAGTGGCCACTGCACTCCAGT